>JADMNL010000031.1:206995000-207247500 GCA_016271365.2 Neoceratodus forsteri
GCAACTAAAAAATGGTTAGCAGTCTGCTGGTATACATTTCTGGAAATGGTTAGCATTACCTCCTGTTTCGCTGTGCATTGCCAGATATTTTAATACCATGTGCAAGCTGCAGATCTGTGTGAAACTGACATTCACACAGTTCTACAAGGATGTCTTCAACATAGAAAACAAGCGTTTGTCAATGCCAAATGTTTGCTTGCTGGCATTGGTAGTGTAGAAGTTACAGAGCTGCATAATAGGAATGGCAGTGAAGTATTGAACTGAAGCCAACCCCACCAGCACCCTGCAGAGACTGACGGGCATTGGGCTGTGCCTTTGGGTCGTCGGGCATAACGGCCATGCCATTTCACCACACCCTACCCTGCAGACAGACAAGTGTCACGGTGTGCCTTGGGGTCTTTGGCCTTTATGTTCACCCCATTCCATCAGGAAATAGGGTGAGATGGGTGCGGTATAGGAGAATGGGGTGAACTTTGAGGCCGAAGAGTCCAAGGCACACCTCGATGCCTCTCAGTGGCTGCAGGGTGGGGGTGGAATGGTATGAGCATTGCAGGATACACTCCCAAGTCACAGCCCTGATGCCTGTCATTCTCTACAGGGTGGGGTGTTATGGTCAGAAACCCTAACGCCTCAGGCATTCGTTGGTATTTTCACTCCAAATTTTCAACATGTTTTTTTTGTGACCCCCACCTCATGAACAGTGACAATATCAGTTTGTTAGCCGAAAGCTGCTTTTGCACAGCGACTATGGCATTTGTCACCATAGGTGCAAAAGCGCATTCGAACAGTATGTAAAAAAAAAAGACAGCTCTACTGTTCATGGGAGGGGTAGGTGTGTGTAAAAAAAAAAAAAAAAAAAAAAAAAAAAAAACCACACTGGTGAAGTCACGCGTGCATAGAAACTGCAGCACACCGTAATGTAATTAGTTGGGATTTTTACAGCAGATTGTCAACACAGGCATTTTGGAACCTCCGATCATGAACAGTGTCACTGTGATTTTCTTTCTGTCCGAACAATGACCCCCACAGCGACCATGCATTTCTGTGCTGAAAGTGTGAAAACACATTTCGGCCATGTTGTGAAAAATGACAGCTGTACTGTTCAGAAGAAAGTGTGGAAAAATGCCACTGGTGAAAATCTGGACTGAAAATATTACAAATTCATGAACTTACAAGGGTGCATGGAAACTGCGCAATGCTCACTTGTAACAGTGTCATTTTATGAACTTTTGTCACCAAATTTTCAATATAGCCATTTTAAGACCTCTGCTTATGACCGGTGTCACACTGATTTTCTTAATCTGTCCCAAACATTGCTTTCGCATACTGACTGCACCATTATGCGCTACATGTGCGGAAACACATTTTGGGTGAGATGTGAAAATGGCAGCTATGCTCATAAGGAAGTGTGGTAAAATATGGCAATGTTGAATATCTAGATGTAAATATAAAAATTCGCAAACTTGCGAGCGTGCGTAGGAACTGCACAATGCACACTCGTAAAACAGTCATTTTTTTGAGAGCCCAACTTATGAACACTGTCACTGTCGTTTCGTTAATCGGTCCTGAAAGGTGATTTCGCGCAATGACCGTGAAATTACCATTTGGACCCGATTAACGCCATGACAGTGACAGAATTCATGAGAAGGGGGTCCCAAAAACCCCATGTTGAAAATTTGGTGCCAAAATTCCAAAATAAATGTCTGAGATATGCAGCAAAGTTGAGAGAACCCTATTTATTACATTATTCAGCTTACCGGCACGTCTTCAGTTCGCGGTCTGCTTTGAAGAGTGCAGACGTGTTCCTGGTCCACTGAAGATCGTCGCGCCGGATTCTAGAGGTAAGTGTGGGGTGAGGGGAGGCAGGGTGCGCAGTGAGTGGGTGCGGGTGGGGGCAGGGAGACTGCGAGGGACCCTTTTTATTTACAGGGTTCTTTTATTAAGACAATGTGGGACGTTTGCCGTGCTGGGATGGGCTCCCAAGCGTGGCAGCTGGAAAAAGGCTGTTTGGGGGACTGGGCCAACAGGGGATTAGGCACCCCATTAGCCACAACAAGCTTTGCCACGCTGGGTGGGCTCCCAGCGTGGCACCTCTGGCGCTTTTTTTTTTTTTTTTTTTTTTTGTGGGTGTGTGAAGCATGGTGGGATTGGGCACCTTGTCGGCAATAGTGTGTGCGTGGGGGGGGGGGTAAGAGCACATGAGCACGCAATATGCATGTGTGTGTTGGGAGGGGGAGGGCTGCTCACTGAAGCGGTGCTCTCTCAACTGTACGGCACTGCATTTTGGATCACCGCACTATGTTTCTTGCACATGTGTGCAAGCAAACATAATGAATTGAAAGTGCAAACAGAGTTAAGCAGTACATCTATGTCAGACTGCTAGCATGTACAGATACCGTCATTAATCATTTAAAAAGTTCTAACTTAAGCCTGCCCGGTGGTGCTGAGGGATGAGACGCTGGACGCCACATCTCACGCTACGAAGGTGACCCGGGTTTGGGAACGACCTCGGGGTGCCGGAGGGGAGGGGACGGCGCAGGATCAAGCATGCCGAGGGCAGCTGTTGTCTCCCGAGGGTGGTTGGCACCCCTCTGTAGTTCCATTCCCACCGGGTGTAGGTCTGGTGGGTAGTGTAGGCAGAGAGGGGGCGGCAAACTGCTTTGTAGGTGGAATGGGCTGAGCTGGTGCCACGGGTGTGTAGTGTGCCTCCATATGCTTGTACGGCCGTGTGCTGAGTCCTCGGGGGAGGGGGGTGTTGGGAGAACATTTTTTTTTTTGTTGTTGGTTGTTGCAAAAAAAAAAAAAACACACCCCATGTCCCTGTTGGCAGGAGGAGGCGGCTGGGACCAAACGTCTCTAATAAGAAAAGTTCTAACTTGCTTAGAAACTGCCTGCATTATTTGGTGTGGGAGCATGTTCTGACAGTGATTTTGTGCCATTTTTTTTTTTTTTTTTAACCAGGAAAACTGTCATTACATCGCTCTTGAGATAGCTGTTCGGTGTCCACATGTGCGATTGCCATTGACGTCAGACCATGCCTGTCTGCGTCAGTTAGCAGTCTTGAGTTTGAGAAACCTGGCAGTTTGTTTGGGGGCAATGAAACTAAAACATGCCATATCTGTTAAGCCCACCTAAAACACTGTGCAAGGCACAGTACCTTTTGAAACAGTGATCGTTAAACATTCAAAAATAAAGTTGAAAAAAGAATATTTAAAATGAATCTTTGCCTTTTGATCTTTGTCTCTAAAACCAAAACAAAAACATTGAAATGCACAGGCCCTGTGTTGTTGGGGCATGTGGAGACTTGTGCATTGGTGAGACAGACTGCACAAACTATTCCTACCTGCATTTTACACACGTACAGATTTCTTTGCTTTGGTACAACATGCAGAAAAGATTGAAGGTTACACCATAGGACCTATTGAACCACGCTTTATGTCTCAGCCGTTTGGTGAGGAAATCTAATCCATGATATGGTGAACATAGAAACATGGACGGTGGCAGTAGAAAGACCAGTGGTCCATCCAGGGTGTTAGGGTTCCTTATCTAACCCTGGGACCTACTGTCCATTGAAGCTTGATGTCTCCTTAATAAATGACCTGGAGTTTTGTACCCTAATAAAATGACGAAAATGCAAGAAATTCTGAGGGAAGATAATGCACCAGATATTTCAGTCATCACGCTACGTCATCTATAAAATAATATGAAGAGGACTCCTCTTAGTATATGCTTGGGGGGAGTACAGGAAAGCTTGGCTCAATGGGATTACCGAACGACTTTAACTATAACATAAGCAAGCAGACTGTACAGTGTGAGTTTGCACAGATGCAAAAGGAAATAGGGAGCTCAACACCTGCACAGTATAGATGGCATTAAGGTATTTGTGACACTGAGGGGGGCCTGGGAGCTACTCAAGTCCTTGGCCCAGAAATTACAAGTGCAAACAGCTGAAGCTACTGTCACCAAACTTTATGACCCGGCCACTAACCAGTATATAGCTACTTTAAAGAGCTAGTGTACTGCTTAAAACTAATACTAGATTTTAAAAGCAGCCGTGTGTGTGTGTGTGTGATATATATACACACACACACACACACACACACACACACACACACACACACACACACACATGTATGTATGTGAGGCACTTTAATTTTCCCTCTGTTTAATGAGAAGATTGTTTACTTGATGTTAGGTGTGATGTGTGGAACAGCACTTGGTCTGGTAGCTGATGTATGTAGCTCTACTGCGCGCCCCCCCCACTATGTCACCAGCATTGTGACCTCACTGACTTTATTACTGCTATTTAGGAACAACAATTCGGTGACTGCCAGGTCATTCACCTGTGATGTCTGTGAGATCAAAATGCTGTGGATGTAGTGAGGGGCAATAGAGCTAGATATGTCAGCTACCAGGCTAAGCGCTGTTTCGCACAACCTGACACAATATCACATGGAAGACTTTCTAATAAGCGCCCAAAAAAAAAAAAAAAATACTTTAGAAATAAAAAGTTAACAACTGACTGCTTCTTAAAATTTGTATTTTCCTGTCTGCCTGTTTTGGCTCCACTAGCTCTTCAATGCAGATGCAGCAAAACTTTATAAACGCTACTATTCTCTGCTTTATAGGAATCCTTACTCGCACATTACACACAATACCAACTAGGAATAACGCCTTTCTGCTGGTACCACGCCAGGAAACAAAGGGCAAACCACACCTAAGTTTTCTGTGGTTGTCCCAAACTAGCCAGATTTTGGATTCTTCCTGACCATCCATTACATCCAACCAGTTTTGCTCCTAATGTATTGTTCATCACTGAAGATAAAACCCCACCTGCATCTAATGAGTATGTTTGCTGAAGGGGATTGCTCAGACACAGTGCCCAGAGTGGCAGAACACAATACTATTTATTGCAAGGGAAAAACACTGGCTTAGACATCAGCAAACGACATGTTCAATAACCGATGGATAGATTGCATTGCAGTACTTGTATATTGTCAGATGGGATTTTGTTCCTTAACCAGTACATGGCGGACAGCTCTTGGAAAATCTCATGTTCTCCTTGGGGGTGCTGAATGTATGTCCAGTATCTGCAGGAGACAAAGTAATTACAGGTCGTGGTTGTAATCGGATATCTGATACAGTACTTCATTTATCTTACACCTCCATTTTCCCTTCCCCCTCCTTTTATCTGTCTTAATGTACTCTGAAGAAATAGTAGTGTAAATCCTTGTTATAGGGATATACTTCAGAATTTTCTCTGCTCTAGAGAAGAGGTTGCCTTGGGTGTGCAATGAACTGAACATTAAACACACAGATATTGATGTACCCAGGCAGGTGTTGGCAGTATTAACACTGCCTGGACAGGCCTTTCCCAGACCTTAGAAGCTTACGAAAGACACTTTCATACCTTTAGATATGTATGCTTTTGACCAATCGGATGCACGTGTGGGTTTTGAAGTTGGTAGCCCCAGAGTGGTATATCGCCTACTGTGGTATTAAGCAGGTGCACTGCCTGGCTGGCCCTTTCATGTATACTTAATTACCAGGTAGGCTAACTGTGACCAGGCAGGAGCAACCTACGTGCAAGGCAAAGTAAAACGTATAGTGCCGAGTATCGGTTAAATTATATTTGTTTTAATGTACATTTTTCAGTGATGAGAATGTAAGCGCCTGAGTTTTTGGAGAACTGAGTAACTAAATCTTTGCTGGAACCTGCAAAATCCTTTCAGTGTAGTTCCTACTGTGATTCACAGGTGGAGTTCTTCTTTTCAGTTACCCTGAGAATGGCACTGTGAAGCTGAGCGGCAAGGATGTGCGCCCCCGGGCCCGCACCATCATGCAGTGGCACCAGCTGCAGGTTGGCCAAGTGGTGATGGTGAACTACAACCCAGATGAGCCAAAGGAGAGGGGCTTCTGGTATGATGCTGAAATCCTGCGGAAGAGGGAGACCAGAACAATCAAGGAAATCTATGCTAAAATCTTGTTGGGGTAAGGAGCCTCTCGTTAACTGTATGATGCAGCGCACTTGCCCTCTTCACCCCCCCTTCCTTGGTTTGATTCCTTGTTTACCAACCCCTCCAGGGTCCTTCAGTTAATTTAGTCACCTGCAGATTGTCCTGTCTGATTTCTTTGGGTGGAGGTGACCTGCATGTACGGACGGCAGTGAAGTCCTGTGCTAACCCGCATGTCAGTATGGTGAGTTGGTGACTGCCATGCTGCTCCAGTCGAACACTTCATAAACTCGGAAGACTGCCGGCCTGGTGGCGCTGAGGGTTGAGGCGCTGGATGCCACAACTCGCACCATGCTGGCGGCCCGGGTTCGGGAGCGGACTCCGGTTGTCGGTGGGTCGGCCAGGGAGATGAGCTGAGGCGTCCAATGACAGCTCGCCTTCTCGGGGAGGATTTGGCGATGCCCGACACCTGCATGACCCAGCGGAGGCTCGAGACTACAGGCTCCACTTGGATGGCGGCCATTGAGTAGCATGGACGCCGGGCGCTGCAGGCGCTATGACGTCTGGGAAGCACGGTTGCTCGGGAGGGAGAAATCGTGGAAATATAAGCTCGCTCTAACCGAAGATGGGAGGACCATGGCTGTGCCCACGATTTGTCTGTGCCCGCCCAGCGGACCTCAGACCGACAAAAGGTAAGTTACGGGGGGGTAATCCGCGGCTCCATGGGGCCTGGGGGTCTGCTTGGGTAGGGTTCCGGGCAGTGGGATGTCCAGTTGTCCCCCCTGAAGGGTCGGAGGTGGCAGGCTGGGGAGGAGGAATAAATAGTAATTTCAAAAACCAAAAAAAAAAAAACTCTGAAGACCATCCTTCAGTGAATGTCCTGTGGCTGGTGTCGGTCACTGGAAACTGCACACGGTAAGATATAATGCATCACCCGCTGCACCACATGTCCCACAAGGAACCATATTTAGCATGTCTGTTGAGCCAAGATGGACCATATGATGTAAATACATTCGCTGCAAGGGGGAATACGTTTCAAATGGGTCCTTTACACAGTTGGTAGCAGGTGGCAAGAGGAAATTGAGAGAGTTGCTTTATACGGTGGTTAAATGTAATTAGGCAGGGTTGCACTAATTGTTGCAACACTGGCTTAGGAACAAGATGATTGAGTTTCAACCTTGTTGGAGCCAAGTACTCTTTGTCTGACCTTGGGCAAGTCCCTTATCCTCCCACTGTTCTACAGAAAGGGACTGGGTAGATGTTGCATCTCTTATGGATTATTCTGGGTAAATTGTATGAAATAATGGAGTAGCCTACGCAGTGGCATTGTGGAAGCTAGCATATAACTGTTGGGGGGGGGGGTGATGGACTGCAAGGAGTAGCATGAGACAATAATGGCATGTATAGTGGGTAAGCGGGCTTGGAAAGCTGTGTGTGTGTTTTTTAAAACTGATTCCCCCTGGTCATTGATGTGAGATCAGATGTTTGTTTCCAGAGGTGGGACAGTGGGAAGAGTTGTACCCTAAGGACAGACCAATGTAGTTGGGTTATGCAGTTTAACAAAATGTGTCTACAGATTCAGCCAAAGCCTGAACAGTCGTGTGTATGATCATTAATTAATATCTTGTCTGAACTTCTTTCTGTAGGGCTGCAGGGGATTCTCTGAATGACTGTAGGATCATTTTTGTGGATGAGATTTACAAAATTGAGGAAGCGGGTTGCTGCGCACCAGCTGGGACAGAGAGCCCAACCAAAAGTAAGTCTGTAATTAGTCTATTAAAATAAATAATTAAATACTCCGGTGGCCTGCAAGTATGCATGTAATGGGCTGCTGGGAGATGAACTGTAGCTTTAGTGTTGTGAGGTTTGGACCCAGAGCTCTAAATCTTCCAGGAATCTGTCTTCATTGGTCACACTAATGGGTCTGAGCCGGAGGTGCTAGGACCCTGTGTGAGCCAGACATTTTCAGGAGTGCTGGCACCAAGGTAAGCCGTGCAGCACTGCGAGATTAGCTTGTGTTACATGACTTGCCTCGGCATCAGCCCACGGCTGCCTCAGTTCTTCCCCCATCATAGAGTGTGCTGAATTGACTACGTTGCTCACCCGCCAGGAGTCCGAACTTCACGTCTGTCTGAACAGCGTTCAGTTCTCAGTTTTTTAGTGTTTAGTTTATTTTTTTGTCAATCTGATTTTACAGAAATTTCCTCTCGTCTCTCTCAGCTCTGCCGAGTCAACGGTTGACTAACATGGATGATAGTAGTGAGTCTTCTCAGGCAGGCTGCTCTGGCAGTGGAGCCATGTCCAGTCCACTTTCCCCTTTGTGAGAGGATTCTGGTGGGCATTCTGTGCCCAGGAGGGACAGTCCTCATGGACACACAAAAAGAATCTGGCTTGGTCGTGGTGCTGCTCAGCCTCTGTCGCCCTATGACCGGTCTGCCTCGAGGGGGACCTCCGGGGGAGCAGGCTGAGGTACTAAATGAATACTTCACTTCAGTTTTCCTCAAGGAAAATGGTGGTGCTGCACCATACATGGGAGGAGACTGTGATAGTGAGGGGGGGGCCCCTCACCGATCGGGTCTGGGGAGAGGGGGAGGCATCACTGGCAGGAGAGGGGGAAGGCTAAGCAGGGAGAAGAGGTAGTGGAGGTGGAAATAGCAGCAGAGAGAGTGAGGGAAGCCCTCTGGTCCCTTAAGATGGAAGAAAGCACCGGGGCCAGATAAATTACATCCCAGACTGCTGAAGGAACTTGCGGATGTCCTGGTGAAACCCCTGGTGGCGCTTTTCACCATCTCTGAGGACAGGGTGGGTGCCCCAAGACTGGAAGGTGGCGCGATAGTGCCCATCCACAGGGGGGGATCAAGGGAGGTGCAGGGAACTACAGGCCTGTCAGCCTGACATCGTGGTGGGCAAGGTGATGAGTGCATTGTCAAGAAGAGGCTGGGGGACCTGGAAAAGTCAAGGTGCCTGGACGATAGACAGCATGGATTCGTCCCAGGGAAATCGTGTCGGACAAACCCTTGTGGAGTTCTATGACTGGGTGACGAGTGCCTTGGACCTGGGTAGACCAGTGGACGTCCTCTTTCTAGTCTTCAAGGCATTTGACTCTGTTCCTCACGTGGGCCTGTTGGATAAGCTGGGAGAAATGGGGGCGGGGAACCAGATGATCAGATGGCTCCTGGACTGGTCCCAGAGGGTCGTAGTTGGCGGGATAGTCTCCTCCCCAAGGAGGGTCATTAGTAGGGTCCCACAGGGATCAGTCCTTGGGGCCCCTCCTGAGCAATGCCTACATCTCTGACATAAGGACAGGTATCAGGAGTGAGATGAGTCTCTTTGCGGATGACTCAAAACTGGGGGCCGTGGTGGTGGATTGGGAGGAGGGGAGGGTGGCCCTACAGGGGGACCTGGAGGCTCTGGAAAGATGGTCTAGAAAGTGGAAGCTGAGGTTCAGTGCAGGGAAATGCAACTTACTGCACCTGGGGGCCTGGGGCCAGACATCCGCCAAGTGTACACGGGGGAATGCTACAGTCTCGATGGCTGAGAGGGACCCGGGGGGGGGGGTGTCAAGATGAACAACTCTGAGACTTGTAGGAGGGCAGCAGCCAAGGCCAAGAGGATGCTGGGATGCATCGCTAGGGGTATCACCTCCAGAAGGAGGGAAGTGATACTCCCTCAGTATAACTGCTTGGTGAGCCCACACCTCGAGTACTGCGTGCAGTTTTGGAGGCCACACTTGGAGGGACATTAAACTCCTGGAGAGGGTCCAGAGGAGGGCAGCCAAAATTACTTGGGGGTTTGGGGGACTGGACCTATGGGGAGAGGCTCGAAGAGCTAAATATGTACACATTGGAAAAGAGAGAGGGGACCGGGGGGACATGATAGAGGTCTTCAGGTACATGAAGGGGGTAAATAGGTGAGGAGCAGTCAAGGTGCTTTGAAGGAAGGAGGAGGGAGCAACTAGAGGGCATGGGTGGAAGCTGGATGGGAGAAAGGAGGAGGTGCTACTTCACTGAGAGGGTGGTGGAGCCGTGGAATGCGCTGCCAAGGGGGCTAGTGGAGGGGTTGAAGAGGGGGTGGGACAGGTACAGGGGAAGGGTTCTGGAAGCAAAATCCAGTGCAGCGAGAATATCTGGAAGTGAGAAGCCAGAGAAGGTGAGGGGGGCAGCAAGGTCAGCTCCCAGGGTAGGGGCTGACCAAACAAGCAGACACGAAAGACTGGGCCTATTCTGCTGGCATTTTAGTATGTTAGAGATTCTCTGACGCCTGGAGTAAAAGCCCTGACCTGCTCCATTGGCATCACGGGGGGTATTCAAGTTCATAGGGGTCAAGGAGTCCTCTGTCTTCTTGTGTGGACTATGATGTTCAGTTCCACCACTGGGCAGCTCTTATGGGGGGGGGGGTGCCTGACCCAGTTTTGCTGTCAGTGGGAGTACATCGCAGTAGAAAGATGGGTCCTCAGGATCAGCGGAGAGGGATACTATCTTACAGAAATTCCTCCACACTATCTGCCCAGAAGGCAATGCCTTTTATCAGCCCATATGTTAGAGCTTCTTGTGCAGGAGCTTTCGGGCCCTCCGAGCAACAAGGCAGTGAATGTAGTGCCAGAGTCCGAATGAAACACAGGCTTCTACTCCTGCTACTTCCTAGTTCCAAAGAAATCAAGGGGCATGTGCCCCATTCTTTACCTCAAATCTGAACAAGTTCATGGATTGAGAGAAATTCAAGATGTTTTTTGAGATCTCTGCTTTCCTTCCTGAAGTCTCAGGATTGGTTATCCTCTCTGGATATGCAGGAGGCATATCGGCGTATAGTAGTGCACCTGCCCCATCAGATACCTCTGATTTGTTGTGCTAGGACAGCATTTGTTCTAATGTATGTGTAGTCCATCTGATTAAACTTGTACTCCAGGTTTACCCTTGCCTGGGTAACTGGCTGATAACCAGCTCATCCAAACAGATGGAATAAGCAGTGGTCACTGCCTCTGTTCCTTGCCTCCATGGGGTTTCTGTTGAACTTGGAAGTCTCAGCTTCAACCTTATCTGCAACGGCTGTTCATAGGAGATTAGAGAGCAGAAGGCAGACAAGCCTGCAGATGGCGAGCTATGTAATGGAGTGCAAATCTGTGCAAACACTTCCTGCAACGCATGCTGGATCTGACCGCCTCCTCAGTGTTTATGCTACCTCTGGCACAGTTGAACATGAACGACTCTGTGGATGCTTATTGCATAGTGGTCACAAACGTTGCAACCTCAAACCTACTCCATTCTGGTGAACAAGCTCCTAGTTTGATCACTCACATGGTGGACAGTGGAGGACAGTCTTCTCCAGGGCTTTCCCTTTTCCCAGTTGGAGCCTTGAGTGACGCTCAGCATGGATGCCTTCCTCTTGGAAGGGGGGTGCCCACTGTCCGGGCCTTCAAACACAAAGTGTCTGGGGCCCCTCACTCCTCTCCACTTCAGTGTGTTGGAAATGAGAACTGTGGCACACGGCCTGCAAGTCCTAGTGGATCTCGTCTGCCACAACAGTCCTCCAGACGGACAAGTCAGTGATGTATTGCATCAACAAGCAAGAAGGAGCTTGCTCTCATTCTCCCTGCAGGTAGGCAATGAGAGTGTGGGAATGGTACCTGGTGCAAATGATCCTCCAAGCAGTTTGCCTGCCAGGACTACAGAATCCTCTGCCACACAAGCTTAGCCAAACAGAGGCTGATCCTCGAGTGGTCATGAGCTCCAGATGTCATGAGATTGCAGTTTGAGTGGGGAACACCAAATGTGGACCTTTTTGCGTCCCCACTGGATGCCAGACTGCCTTGATTCTGTTCCAGAAATCCAGAACCTGGTGTTTCCTGACAGGATGCATTCAGACTGCAATGGCACAATCCTTTCTGTATGCATTTCCTCCAGTTCCTCTAGTACAGAAAGTACTGCTCAAACTTGTTTTTTTTGGGGGGGGTGGGCAAGATGATTCTAATCGCTCCTTTTTGGCCTCAGCAAATATGGTTTCCAGACTAGCAGTCAGCATACAGAGGATCCTCCCTCTCGGGATTGACTTGCTGACTCTGGGTCATGTGGTCCATCCCAACCTGCGCTCCCTTCACCTTCAGGCCTGGCTCCTGAGGAAATGCAGTATTCCACAATTAAGGTCCATTTGTATGCTGTTTCTGCATACCACAAGCCTGTTGGTACCCTCTACCTGACTTGGCTGCCACTGTTCCAGGAGGTCCCTTTTGGGCATGTTGCACACAAGGCCCCCGTCAGCAAGCTGATAGCTGCCTGGGACATTAGCTTTGTGCTGGATATGCTCACCTGCAGCCCTTTGACACGTGACCTAACTTTTTTTACGTGGAAAGCTGCTTTTCTAGTGGCCGTCACTTCTGCTTACAGGGTGTCTGAAATTCATGCCTTGGTCACAGATTCCCTATATAGTTTTCCACAAGGACAAGATAGTTCTTTGCACACACCGTAAGTTTCTGTTGGCAGTGGTGGTCTGAGTTCATTTGACTTGGCCACTAGTGCTGCCTGCCTAATTCGCCAACTTCTGGAATGAGAGTGTGCACTCTCCATTCTCTGGATGTTGAGTCTTTAGGTTTCTATCTGGACAGAACTAAGGAGTTGAGGCAATCCAAACAGTTATTTTGTCTCCTTCGATACCATTTAGAAAGGACAGCCGGTTACAACAGAGTGCATTTCTGCCTTGATTGTGAGCTGTTGCTGTGGCGCAGGTCAAGGTGGAAGGTCGGGTATGTGCCTACCACTATCGGAATGGTTGCCACATCCTTGGCAGAGATTTGCTGTGTACCTATTGGTGACATTTGCAGAGCTGCAGCTTGGACCACAGTGCACTTTTGTTCAGCACTATGCCCTGGATGACCATGCGGGGCAGCGTGCTTTTTTTGGCAGGACGATCCTGAATGGAGTTCCGTCCTGAGTGAGCCTCCGCTCCTACCGCCCTAATATAGGGAATTTTGTTTGAGCTTGGTACTCTGACCCACTAGTGTGAATCAGTGGTGAAGATTGATTCTTGGAAGATATGAAAATTAGGTACTCCCTGTAATGTTTGATCTTTTAGGAATACATTCACTACTCAGTCACACACCACCATTCCTCGGGCGCTTTCCAATCTTCTTTGGTTTTCACCCTTTGCTATTGGTTTGGTCTGTGAAGACACTTATTAGTTTTCTTACACAGATCACCAAGGCTGTCATAAGTACTAGTTCGGTTATGCTGCAGCCAAGTGTTTTTAAAAAAAAAAAAAAAAAAAAAGTTGAAGGCTGTTGCTGAGGTAAGCCATACAGCATGAGCTAGTCTCGCGATGCCAGGCATGCCAGCATACCTCTGCGCCAGCCCCCCTGAAATTCTGGCTCCTGAAGGGTCCTAGCGCATTCGTCTCAGATGTATTGGTGTGAATGGTGAAGATATTCTTAGAAGATCAACAGTTACAGTGAGTACACAATTTTTCTCATCAGTGAGGATAATACAGGGTTCAGCATAGTGGATCTGTTTTGGTCGTGTATGATTGCAGCTGGAGTTGGGCAACAAATGATCTCACTTCAAAGGGGAGCTCTTGCAGCAGGTAATACCATTAGGACTAAAGCCGCCAGGCGTTGGAACACCATGGAAAAATTTTCTAGCTAGCAGTCTGTGGCAGGGGACCGCCCCAACATCTGTTCCGTCAGACGTATAAAGGGGGCAGTTCACCGGCGCCATCTCTGTTCTTTTTCTGCTGTCGACCTGCTTACTTTGGATTCACGGACTTCTCTGTCTCAGTCGACCACCTTTTTTTCGTGCCTTCGTGCAGTTAGTGTTTTTTTTGTTTTGTTTTTGACAGAATTGTGTGTCATCTTAGTCTGCTGCTCGACGGAAGTCGAAGTGTCTGTGTGGGAAGCATATCCCAGCGAGAGACTGCTACTCAGCCTATTTGATCTGCCTAGGCTCAGACCACCAGCTTAATTGCTCACACTGCCAGAAATTTAACAGTAAGACAAGAATTTGGGCTAACACGCTAAAAGCTTATCTTCTGGAGAAACAAGTGGCTGCCATGCAGAAGTCCCACTCTGGGCTTAGTTGTTCTTCATTGCCTCGGGAGGCCCCGAGAACTTCTGCTTCGTCCGCCTCTGGTGTGAGGTCAGAATCTGTGTAACCCCCCCCAAGGTGCCACTGCTGTTTCGGGGACTACTTCCAAGACTGCATCCTCATCGTTCCATGAAAAAGGTAGGGAGTCGTCTTCCACAGGGCGTTTGTCAACCCAAATCCCACCGACCCCACAAGTTATCACATGGGTCTACCAAAGAGGAACATGCGTCTGCCTCGGAAAGTCCTCGGTTTCTGTCCAAAAGCATGGTGGTTTGTCAGACAAATCGAAAAAACAGGACGGTTCCGCCAGATGTCGGGAGGTCATCTGGCACCGGATGCCTCCCTTTCCTGATAAGAAAATGTCTACTTCAGACTGCAGGCAGACCACTGGTCCGTCCGACTCTGCCTCGGATCATGACCCAAATGCCCCCGGTCGAAAAAGCGTCTGTCTGCCCTGAAAGATCCGGCGTCTGCCTCGGCACCTGAGGACAAGCCGCCCAAAGATACAAGGCCTCCTCCGTCTGATAAGCCAGATGCCAGGCTGGTAGATGAGTCTGCCTCAGGGATTGAGCCGGACCCATTGCCAGAGGTGCCTACAGACCGGGCGCCAGCCCCGGAAGGACCACAAGGCCAGACGCCCGGTATGTCAAACCTGATGCCCCCAGCTCCCAGTCGTCCCTTTAGCGGACGTCTGGGCATTATTCACCTCTTGGTGGAACACTGTAAAAAGGGAATCTGCTCCATAGACCCAGGGACTGGTCCCCAAGCCACCACCTCCATCAAAAGACTGTCTGCTGCCAGAGGATGACCAGCAGCTGCCAAGTCCCAGGGGCAGAAAACTATGCCAGTCTGTGCCATCCTCCAGCAGATGTCCACTGTCGTCCTCCGGTGACCATGCTGGAGACTCCTCAGATTATACATCAGAGGAGGAGCTGCCTATCCCTTCTCTGGGGCCAAGAAATTCCCCTCGATCCGCACCGGATGATCCGTTTTTCTTAAACATCGTGCGGCACATTCAAGCCCTGTACCAGTGGGATACAGAGGAACTGGACCCAGAAAGGCGACGCTTGGCAAAATTCTTGGGGTCACTGATCATTCCCCCATTAGTGAAGCCTTTCCAAGACGTGTCAAGGCTTGCGTGGCAACACTCTGCCATTATGCCAGCGGTGCCAAGAAAGGCTGACAGTCTTTATAGAACTCAAAAAGAAGAGCCCTTTCTAGGGGAGAATCCAAGGGCTGACTCCATGGTGTTAACAGCAGCTCATGGCAGGGCACAACAGCCCAGACATGAGTGCCCAACCTCCCGACCCAGAGTTAAGAAACTTTACCACATGGGTAGAAAGGTCTACGCTTCAGCCACTGGTACGATCTGATTGCTGAATTTCCTGGCCCACATGGTGACCTACCAGAAATCTCTCTGGGTGAAGGCCATGGCCAAGGCTCACCCAGAATCTGAGGGGCAAGCAGAACTCATAGCCCTTATCCTGTCGGGAATGGATGTAGATGAACACATCCTCAGGTGCTTGTATGAGACTGCAGACACGGCAGCTACCACAGATATCTGCATGCGGAGGCATGCCTGGCCACGAGTTTCAGGCTTTCGCCAGGACCTCCAAGATGCTATTTTGGACACTCCCTTCCAGGGTCCTGTCCTCTTTGGGCAAGAGGTAGAACGTGATCATTGGTCTACAGGACTGGGGGGGGGGGAGAGAGGAACAGTGTCAGAGGTCCACAAAAATGTGCAGATCGGAGTCTCAGACTGGTCGTCGTCCTTTTCGTAAGAAAGGACAACAGGGGAAACTGTAACCTTAGCAAATGGGAGCCTTCAAAAGGCGTGGCCACCCAGTCTAGTCAGGCGCCCAGAGCCCCAAGCACCCAAACCTCCCCTGCTCAACTCCTCCCCTACAGCATGACTCCTTACAGCCCTCCTTCCCTCTCCCACAGCAAGTGTAGGGGGAGGCGGTAGGAGGGAGGTTCTCCCTCTGTCAGGATGGTCCAATATAGCGTCCGGTCGTTATTGGCGCTGCTCACAGCTGTTCCGCTAATTCAAACCATCTTGGCTTGTCCCCACCTGACAAGGAGTCACGGCTTCTGGACCAGTACGGGAAGAAGGTTTATTTCTCTCTTACCCTGGGTATTAGGGCCCTGAACTATGTGGTACATATGGGGGACTTTCAGAAGACCATCCTTAGTCAGGTGGAATCAAGATTGGACTCCCTTTCTGAGTCTTGGACTAAGCAGAAAGTGGCAGATCTTGTCTGTTCTGCCCGTTTGGCCACTAGGCACATGCTTCATGCCAATTATGATGCAGTGGACTCGGCCGGAAGGAGCTCTGCTTACGGCGTCATGCTTGACTCAGTGTGTCAGGATTGGTCCCTGAAGTGCAATCTGCTATCCAGGATGCTCTCTTCAGGGGGTTCGATGCTGTTCGGGGGTATTGTCAAGGACATCAATACCGACTTGCAGGAGAAGGGCACTGCACTCAAGTCTGTAGATTCTATGTACAGGCCCCCTCATGGGCAGCGGCTTCCCTTACGTAGACGCAGCCATCCAAAACCACAAGGCAAGCGGCCCAACAAGCATCTGGCTCCTCCAGCAACCAAGCCTCCTCCTAGCAGAAAGGCCGCGGGAGCCTCGGCTGCTGTGCTGCCCCACACCTCCTGACTCCCCGTCTCTCCCACTGCCTCTGGAGGTTCCAGAGGAACCAGTAGGGGGAGATCCTCCTTCCATCTGCCAGGTTGGGAGAGGATGACGTCGGATGTTTGGGTGCTCCAGTTGGTTTCAGCAGGACACTCAGTCGAGCTTCTTCAGAAACCACCCTGAAGACCACCTCCCCGGTCGTCTTACTCCCTGCAACATCTTCCTCTGGTACTAGACAAAATTGCTTCCCTTCTGTCTAAGGAGGCGATGGAACCAGTCCCCGACCATCTTCGGGGGACAGACTACTACTAGCATTTCTTCCTGGTTCCAAAGAAGACTGGAGATGTGAAGCCTGTTCTAGACCTCAGCTCCCTGAACATGTTCGTGGAGTACAAACGATTCAGAATGCACTCTTTTTACAAAGCCTTCTACCACTCCTTTGGCAGGGACAGTGGCTGTGTGCTTTCGACATGCAGGATGCCTACCTGCATATTCCCATATGCCCTTCCCACCTCAAATTCCTCCGTTTTTGCTTTCATTGGGACCACTGCCAGTTCAAGGCCTTCCCGTTTGGTCTTTCCTCGGCTCTCCGAGTTTTTACCAAATGCCTGTCGGTGGTGGCGGCCCACCTGCGTACCCAGGGAGTACAGGTATTTCCGTACTTGGACAATTGGCTCCTGGTGGCCCCATCCATGGAGGAACTCCTGCACTCCCTTTCTCTTACCCTGCTGGTTTTTACCAGCCTGGGTATCACCATCAACCAGACAAAGTCCCATTTGGTCCCTTCCCAACACCTCCAGTTTATAGGGGCGATTCTGGACACTATCATCGGCAAAGCCTTTTTGCCTCCGGACTGGGTGGACTCCCTCCAGACTCAGGCTTGTCTTCTGTCCGGTTGCAGGAGGGTCGGCGCCAGGTCAGTCCTTCGCCTTCTTGGGCTAATGGCTTCTGCCATTCCGACAGTTCCATGCGCTCGGCTCCATATGAGAATCTCTCAGTAGATGCTTCGGTCTCAATGGGACCAAACCCTGGACAACCTAGACCAAGAGGTACTAATTTTCGATCCCAGGATCGGGAACTTACAGTGGTGGATGGTGCAGGAGAACCTATGCCTAGGAGTTCACTTCAACGTCCAACCCCTTCCAAAGACATTGACGAAAGATGCGTCAGGCGAAGGCTGGGGAGTCCATCTTGGGTCTCACAGGACTCTGGGCAGCTGATCCAGGTTTGAAGATCTACACATAAATGTGCTCTGACTGAGAGCAGTCCTTTATGCCCTTCAGGCTCTGCACTCCTTTATCCGTCCCGGTCATCTTCTCCTGCAAACAGACATGTGCATAGTCTGGTATCTCAACAAGCAGGGAGGAACACATTCCTACCCTCTGTGGCGGGAAGCGATGAGTCTGGATTTGGGCAACCCAGCATCACCTTCACATGACTGCAATTCATGTTCCGGGAGTGGAAAACACGCTGGCGGACCAACTCAGTCGGTCCTTAGCCAGGGCCCACGAATGGGAACTGGCTCAAGAAGTCGTAATCGACATCTTTCAGTAATGGGGAAACGCCTCAGATAGACCTCTTCGCGTCTCTCAAAAACGCAAAACTTCCAATCTTTTGCTCGCTTGCTCCAGGGAGTGGTATTTTTTGGCAGGACGCTCTGTCTCACATTTGGAGGAACAAATTCTTTTATGCCTTCCCTCCTATTCCCTTAATTCAGAGGGTCCTGAACAAACTCAGATTGGAGGGAGCTCGAATTATTCTAATCGCTTCCTTCTGGCCCAGGCAAGTTTGGTGTTCTCTTCTGGAACAGTTTTCACAGGAATCTCTGCTTCCTCTTCCTTTGTCGCAACAGTTACTGACCCAGGATCAGGGGACTCTTGTTCATCCAGGTCTCAAATACCTTCATTTGCATGGCGTGGCTCCTGCAGATATAGCAAAAGCCCGCTTTGGAGTTTCTCTGCTAGTAGTGGACATATTGGTAGAAGCCAGATAGCCTTCCACCAGGTCCACCTAGGCCATCAAGTGGAAACTATTTTCAGTTTGGGCCACTTCGAAGGAATTTGAACCTTTCTCATGCCCAGCCTTTAAAGTCCTGGATGACGTGCGTCACCTCTTCGATCTGGGTCTCAGCCATTCCTCATTAAAGGTCCACATGGTAGCGATTTAAGTCTACCATATTCCGTTCGGAGACAGGACTTTTGCACAGTTGGAAGTCTCTAAAACTTTCTTCACAGGGGTTCTCCATTTGAGACCCCACCATCCACATTCCTGCCCCTCCATGGGACTTGAATTTTATTCTTGAGAAACTTACCCTGCCTCCTTTTGAGCCGACAGCCACAAGAGATTTAAAGTTCATTCATGGAAGACTCTTCCTAGTAGCCATTACTTCTGCTCTGTGCATTTCTGAGCATTAGACCTTGATGTGCAAAATCCCGTCCTTGATTTTCCACAAGGAACATGGTGGCTTTATGCACCAACCCTAAGTTTCTCCATAAGGTGGTAGTTGAATCTACACTGAATTGATCCATTGAGCTACCCACTTTCTTTATGCAACACTCTAATCAAGGGGAGTACCTCTTGCATACTTTGGATGCTCACAGAATATTGAGATACACCACCATTCGGACTAAGGATCTCAGGAAAACTGATCGGCTTTTCGTCTCTTTTGCTCACAAAAGAGAAGGCAACGCCTATCAAAATGGGTGGCTCATCGTATCACTTTCTGTTATGACAAGTACAAGACCCTCCCGAGAGGAGTATCTGCCTCTGCGGCTTGTTTCAAGAGTGTGTCCACGGTGGACAACTGTGAAGCTGCAACTTGGACTTCTGTCCATATCTTTACGAAGCACAGTTTGGACATTGCCTCTCGCCATAGAGCAGGCTTCGGTTTGGCTGTGCTACAAGGTCTCCTTCCATGAGACCCTTTTCAGCTGAGGATCCATGCTGTGGATGGCAATCCTCTTCCCGAGTGCTTTTCCCTGTTCCATACTGCTTGGGACTCTGTCATATATGTGAATACCTACTGCAAGGGCTCTATAAGTAAGATAGTACAGTTATGTAAGAACTTAACCGTAACAGTAGATCTTCGAGAGAGAGCTCTTGCAGTAGTGACCGCCTTCCATCCTCCATCCCATAAGCTTTTTTGGCTCCATTTCCATGTGGAAATATCCTCTTCTCGCTTCGTCTTGCCTCTTTTTGGCCCTTGGCAGAAGAACTGGAAGGCGGGTGTGGGGAACCGCCCTTTATACCGGCGTCTCCTGCTTGCGCGGTCACCTGGCGATGGCAGTCCCCGCCAGAGACCGCGAGCTAGAAATCTTTCCGTGGGGTTCTGAGCGCTGATGGGTCGGTCCTATATGTGAATGCCTACTGCAGGAGTCTCTCTCGAAGATCTACTGTTATGGTAGGTTCTTAAGTAACTGTATATCTTACTTTGAGAGGGCTTTTGCAGTAGGTAATTATATAGGACTGACGTCGGCAGCGGCAGGACCTCTGAAGTTCTTAACCAACGCAGTCCCTGGCGAGGACCGCTCGATCGGTATAAAGGGGCGGTCCCTCACGCCCGCCTTCTAGTTCTTTCCCGTAGTTAGCCTATGCCAGCGCCTTGCGGAAAAGTTCCTTGCTAGTCAGGCTCATTTGTCGGTGTATGTCGTCCTCTACATCCTCCGAGCCTAAAAATAAGTGCGACTCGTGCGGCGCACAAGGACTGCCATTCCCTGTGCCTTTTTTGTCTAGGCCCCAACCATCAAGTAGAGAAGTGCCAGCACTGCCCGAGTTTCATCGTGGTCACCCGGAGAAGGCGGCAGCAGTCCCTGGAAGCCCGCATCCTCAAAAAGTTGAGCTCCATGGAAAAAGAACTCAAAAAAAACTTTGGCAGGCGTAAACTTCCCCTGAAGGCCATCGCACGACAAAGGACAAGGAAAAGCACCGGGACATGGGCTCCTCTCCCACCACAACTCCCTCGGGAGTCACCGTGTTGAAGGTGACGTCCTTGACGGCCGCCTTACAAGCTTCTAAGGCGGCGTCGGCCGCCTCCGGGCTCTTGGAGGCTTCAGCCCCCGGTGAAGCCGCGGCCTACTGGCGCGGGCGGCTCCTCTGACGTCCGCATGGAGAGGGTTGGTAAGTCGCCCGACCCCTCTTCCGCCAGACCAGGCTGGCCCTCCATCGCGGCCTGCCTCTGGCGAAGGTTCCGTTAAGTCGGACGCCGGCCCCTCTGGCGCCCGCCCGGATCCCGCTGGCAAGACATCGTCGGTCGCCCGGCGTCCGCACAGCCGGATGAGCGACGCTGGACCCTCCCGCGTCCGTTTCGGCTCCGCAGCCTTCGCTGCCCGACCCTGGGGATTTTCCCCCTCCATTCCCGGGCGACGCTGAGGTCCCTGTTCCACCTCCGGACCAACCTCCTGCTGATCTGACGTCCGGGTGACATGCAGCTTCCGGATGCTGCCTCGTTGCCAGGCCCTCTGGGCCTTCTGCCCCAGTCCCGCCCGTGGGGCCTCAGGCAGGGCCGTCTGCTCCAGCAGCTCCCCTGGCTCCCAGGTACCCGACCCAGTCGTATCGACACAGTCATACCAGGGACCGCAGTATCCGATGCCGGTCTACCCGATGCCGGGTTTCCCGCCATCTGGTTATGGATACTCGCTCTATGGGTATGGGTATTACCCTCCTCCTCCATCGCCCCCCTCCCCCAGCCGCCGGTGGATTTGCAGGAGACTCTAGCCTTCTGGTGGGCTGAGGCCAAGGCTCAGCTCACCAGAAAGGTGGAGAGTAGTCTTCTGACGATGGTGCTGGTACAGGTTCCCATACGTCCACGACGACAAACTCCCTCCCCTCTTCCAGACACCAGGGATAAACCCTCTGGGTCCAGAGAGGGGCAGGACAAGCTTCCCCGAGGGCTTCCCAATGGGTCCGTTCCTCCCCCTAGACGGGAAAGGGAGTAGTCGTCTTCAGTTTCTTCCTCCTCGAACGCCTCTGATGCCTTCGGCTGCTCCTAGAAGAACGACGAGCCTCTCTCTCCGTCAAAGCCCAGGCCAAGGACTCCTCCGAAGTCTCCGGAGGAGCCTTCTTTCATGGAGCTGCTATGTAAAATCCAGGCAGTGCACAAGTGGCAATCCTTGAAGCCAGATCCACAGCGGTTAAAACTCGCTGAGCATCTGGATCTGCCCATGACAGCTCTCACCTTGGTGCCACCCTGGATCGAGCCTCATGCCCACCTTGTTACCACGATTTGGAAACAACCGTCTGCATTGGCCACTCTTCCACGGAAGTCGAACAGGCTATACCAGGCTCCAGAGGGTGTTGACTGTTTAGATTCCCACCCTCGAGCTGACTCTGTCGTGATTAGCGCCACTCACAGCCAGTCAGCTAATCCAAAACACCTTAGCTCATTGCCACCTGATAAAGAATCCTGCCTTCTGGACCAGTGTGGCAAGAAGATTTTCGCTTCTTCCACACTGGGGATCAGGGCTCTGAACTATGTCTGTCACGTGGGGGATTACCAGAAGGCAATTCTTTCTGAGGTGGAAACCAAATTGGACTCCCTGCCGGACTCTCAAGTCGAACAGGAACTGTCTGACCTCGCTCTGCACGTTCGGCCAGTCGACACATGCTTCGTGCAGCTTACGATGCAGTGGACACTGCTGGATGGAGCTCGGCTTTCGCCGTAGGCTTACGACGTCATGCTTGTCTCCGTGTGTCAGGGTTGGTCCCAGAAGTGCAGTCCGCTATACAGGAAGCGCCCTTCCAGGGGTCTGTGTTCTTCGGGGGTGATGTCAAGGACATCATCACCGATCTGCAGGAGAAGGGGACGGCACTAAAGTCTGTCGACTCTATGTACCATCCCCATCAACCACAGCGCCGTCCCTTTCGCTGACGGAACCAGCCAAAGGCGAAACCTCCGGGAAAGCGGGCCACTAAACGTGGGCCCCTTCAGCTGCCAAGCCCCCTCCGCCCAAAAAAACATCGGGTGCTTCAGCTGTAGCGCTGCCCCACACCACCTGACTCCTTCCTTCTCCCACAGCCTCCGGGCTTACTGGAGGAACCAGTAGGAGTGAGGGTCTCCCTCCACCTTCCGGGCTGAGAGAGGATAACGACAGATTCATGGGTGCTCCAGCTAATCGCAGAAGGACACTAGATTCGTTTCTACAGAAACCACTTCGTCACCCTCCCCAAAGGTCGTCATACACTCGGGAACATCATCTTCTGGTCCAGGAAGAGATTTCAGCACTGTTGCTGAAACAGGCGATAGAATCTGTCCCACTTCTTCCTGGTCCTGAAGAAGAAGACAGGAGATGTAAGACCTATCCTAGATCTCAGTTCCCGGAACCTATTCGTGGAATACAAGAGTTTCAGAATGCTCTCACTGCAGAGCCTTCTGCCCCTCCTCCGCTCGGGCCAGTGGCTGTGCGCTCTGGATGTGCAGGATGCTTACCTGCATATATCCATTCGCCCGTCCCACCTCAAATATCTCTGTTTTGCTTTCCAGAGGACCACTACCAGTTCAAAGCACTTCCATTTAGCCTCTCCTCGGCTCCCCGAGTATTTACCAAATGCCTTGCGGTGGTGGTGGCCTACCTGCGTACCCGGGGAGTGCAGGTTTTCCCGTACCTGGCGGCATCGTCCAGGGAGGAACTCCAGCGCTGCCTCTCCCTTACCCAACAGGTTTTTGCCTGCCTGGGTATTACCATCAACCATTCCAAGTCTCTCTTGATCACATCCCAGAGACTCCAGTTTTATCGGGGCGATACTGGACACGACCCTGGGCAGGGCCTTCCTGCCACTGGACAGGGCGGCCACTATTCAGACTCTGGTAAGCCTGTTGTCCTGCCGCAGGCGAGTCACAGCAAGGTCGGTTCTTTGCCTTCTCGGGCTCATGGCAGCTGCTATCCCAACAGTTCCTCATGCTCAGCTCCACATGAGGGTTTCTCAGTGGACGCTTCGCTCCCAGTGGGATCAATTGGAGGACGACTTGGATCAGCTGGTCCTGGTCTCCTCTCCCATGGTTCGAGACTTGCAGTGGTGGATGGTCAGAGAGGACCTGTTTCGGGGGGGGGGGTTCCATTCTTCCTTCCTCCCCCCCTTCCAGACTCTGATCACAGATGCCTCAGGCGAAGGTTGGGGAGCACATCTGTCCTCATCGGACCCAGGGCTGTTGGTCCAAGCTCGAACAAACACTTAAAGCACTGCCCGGAGCTCAAGCACATTGATGTATGTACTCCAAGCCCTCCATCTGTATCTCCTTCCAGGCCACCTAGCCGTCCAGATGGACAATGTGTGTGTGGTATGGTACGTCAACAAACAGGGAGGGACTCGGTCCTACCCTCTTTGCAGGGAAGCAATAAGAGTATGGGACTGGGCAACGCAACACGACCTTCACCTTACGGCAACTCGTGTTCTGGGAATCGAACGCCTTGGCAGACAAGCTGAGTTGCTCGTTCGCCCTGGCCCACGAGTGGGAACTGAATCAAGGGGTCCTAGACTATATCTTCCTACATTGGGGAACACTACAGGTCGACCTGTTAGCTTCCCCTCAAAACGCAAAGCTTCCAGATTTCTGCTTGCTCGTTCAAAAGCGAGGCATTTTCTGGAGAGATGCTCTGTCTTGAGATTGGAAGGACAGATTTGTCTATGCCTCTCCCAATTCCTCTGATCCCATGGGTCTTGCAGAAACTAGGTTCAGAAGGAGCACGAATGATTCTGATCGCTCCATTTTGGCCCAGGAAAGTTTGGTTCTCTCTCCTGCAACAATTCTCAGAGGAATCTCCGCTTCCTCTTCCTCTGTCACGATGTTTACTGACCCAGGATCGGGGGACCCTGGTCCATCCAGGTCTCGAGTACCTTCGGCTACATGCATGGCTCCTGCAGACATAGCCCAAGCCCGCTTTGGAGTTTCTCTCCAGGTGGCGAAAGTTCTGGTGGAGGCTAGGAAACCCTCCACTAGGTCTACCTACGCCATGAAGTGGAAAAGGTTCACAATCTGGGCTGCTTCGAAATAAGTTGAGCCTTTCTCCTGCCCTGTGGGACGTCTGCTGGAGTACTTGCGCCATCTCTTCGGTCTTAGTCACTCCTCTCTGAAAGTCCACACGGCGGCCATTTCGGCCTATCACGTTCCCTTTGCAGACAGAACGTTTGCTCAGCTGGAAGTCTCGAAGACTTTCCTCAGAGGGGTTCTCCACCTGAGACCTCCTGTTCGAGTTCCTGCCTCTCCTTGGGATTTGAATTTTGTTCTAGAGAAACTAACTCTCTCTTCTTTTGAACCGGCAGTCTCTGCAGACTTGAAGTTCCTTTCTTGAAAGACACTTTTTCTCGTGGCCATTACCTCGGCTTGGAGGATTTCCGAGCTCCAGGCCCTGATGTGTAAAATTCCATACTTGATTTTCCACAAGGAACGTGTGGCTCTGCGCACCAATCCTAAGTTTCTCCCCATGGTGGTAGTGGAATCTACATTGAACCAGTCCATAGAGTTACCCCCTTTCTTTACGCAGTACTCCAATCAAGGGGAGTATTTACTACATACTGTGGATGTTCACCGTGTTCTGAGATACTACACTAATTGGACAAAGGATCTCAGAAAGACTGATCAACTGTTGGTCTCTTTTGCACCCAAAAGAGAAGGCAATGCTGTTTCTAAGCAATGCCTATCCAAATGGTTGGCTCATTGCATCACTTTCTGTTATGAGGAGTACAAGACCCTTCTGGGTCAAGTAAGAGGCCACTCCACCAGAGGAGTCGCTGCCTCAACGGCTTGTTTCAAGAATGTGTCGGTGGCAGACATCTGTGCTGCCGCCACTTGGACTTCCGTCCATACCTTTACAAAACATTACAGTTTGGATATTGCCTCTCACCGTAGAGCAGGCTTCTGGGTTGGCTGTCCTGCAAGGCCTCCTTTCTTAAGGCCTTCACAGCTAAAGGATCTATTCTGAGTAGCTTTCCTCCTCCCGTGTGCTTCTTGTTCTAGACTGCTTGGGACTCGGTCCTATATTTAATTACCTACTGCAAGAGCCCTCTGTGAGATAGTACAGTTACGTAAGAACTTACTGTAACAGTAGATCTTCGGGAGAGGCTCTTGCAGTAGGTTATACCTTCCTGCCCTCCATTTCCTCCCCTAAGCTTTTTCAGCTCCTTTTCCAGTGAGGGAAATAACTTGCTTCTCTCTCGTCCGGCCTCCTTTGGCGGGAAAGAACTGGAAGGTGGGTGTGAGGGACCGCCCCTTTATACCAACGTCTCCTGATGCCAGTCACCTGACGTGGGGGCGGTCCCTCGGCAGGGACTGCTAGCTAGAAATTTTTCCGTGGTGTCCTGCCGCCTGCCAGTGTCTGTCCTATATGTACTTACCTACTGCAAGAGCTTGTCTCTAAGATCTACTGTTACGGTAAGTTCTTACGTAACTGTACTTTCTAGGGACATGGATATGTTCATCCACACTGTCTGGCAGGTTCCTTGCCGCTTCAAATCTTGCCGGAAGGTCTTCAGGCTGGCTCCTCCCACCCACCTGGGTGGTAAAACTCTCGGCTCCGCCCCATGACACCAGATCTTCCTTACCGCTTGGAAGCTCAGGTTCCCTCCTCAATGCTCTGCATATAGACTGGATCCTAACTCTTCGGTTCACCTGAAAATAATTTTAAAATTCTCAAGACTTCAGTCAAATTCTTCTGTTGCGGCCGTGATGGAGAAATCGACTCCTGGTTTTTGGCGGTGCTCATGCGGGCAGAAGATGTCCAGGATGGATCCGCACTCCACGTGCGTCTACTGCCTCGGTCTTGACCACGACCCGCAGGTCTGCGAGTTGTGTAGATCTTTCTCGGCCAACGTCCTTGAAGACCGCACTGCCCGGTTACAACTTGGGCGCCGCGAGAAGCGTTACCTGCCGGTGAAGTCCAAGGAGGAGCAGCTCGAGCAGATCGCCCTCGAGGAGGAGACGGCCCAGGCCGCATCCTCATCTTCCTCTGTCGCGGCATTTATCCCGCTCTCTCTGGGATTCTCCTACACAGCTTCTTTTAAGGAGCTTTGCCAGTTCCTCTCCACGAAGGGAGAGGGGCCATTGGGACACTCTTACCGGTCGAAAAAGGACTGAAGGTAGAGTCCCATCGTCGGCGGCGTTCGTGGGAGGCGGGAGGGTCCCCTTCCCCGGACAGTCGACAGTCTTCTTCGTTCGAGGTTGCGGCTAAGGCAGCTGGCTTCACTGTGTTCCCGTCAGGTCAGCCGGCCGAGACACCCGTCTATGTGGTCGAGATTTTTCTCGACCCGTTGGACGAGCTGTTGACTGGTGAAGCTGACAACCCTTCATCACCGGTTCCCCCGGTGGAAACCGAGGACTTGCCTGCGCCTCCTGTGCCGGAGTCCCCGGTCAAGGTTCCCGAGCAGAGGGAGGAGTGGGTGTCCCCCGCTCCCTCCCAGACCCACCCTCAAACACCGAGGGTCTCTGTCTCGGCACCGAGGTAAGTGGCAGCGCCGCTTGTCCTCTGCTTCCTCCTTGGAAGAGGAGAGGCTTCGGCGCAGATTGCGTCAACGCTACGAGGACTTAATGTGGCAGCAGCTCCTTTTGTCCGGGAACAAGCTGACGCTGTCGTCTTCCCCGGCCATTAAGTGGCTGTCACCCGAAAGGCCGAGACAACCCCTCGCGGTGGTCGAGGTGCCCAAGCCAGGGCCGGTTGTTTGGCCGAAACCAGCTGCCCCACCGACTGTGGTGGAACCTCCGCCTCCACAACTGAAATCGGGGGCTCCGACCAAGGACTCTGTCGGGTCAGGGTCTGCCCAACCGGTTGTCGATCACCCTCAGTTCCGACCGTCCTCGGCTGGTGGAGGATGGCTCGGGCCCCAGGCAGCACTTCGCAGACTCCTGAGTCTGATGACGACTACTCCCCTGTTTTCCAGGCCCCTTGACCTGGAGTCCTCCGGGGGGCAGTCGATGGACGAGAGCCCATCATCGTTCATGGGTCTGCTTCGACTCATCTGAGTCCACCGGGATGCAGCTTGAGCCCATATCCAAGCGGGCCAAGTATCCCCTCATGGAGACACTGGACCGAGGGGATTCTCCCACGGAGACCTTTTGTTGGCCCAGCCTTGGAGCTTTGGCAGCAGCCGGCTTCCGGTCCTGCGCTTTTGGCCAGTATGGCCAGGAAGTATGCGGTCCCCACCGGCTCTTTGTCCGGTTTTTCGGAACACCCCTCCACGGAGGGGTTGGTCACCGATGGCGTTTTCCGACGCTCCGGGAACGCTAGGGATGTAGATAAGCCCCCCCGGCAAGGAGTCCAAAAAGCTGGACTGTGCCGTGCGCTAGGTGTACGCTGTCCTCCCTTGGCCTTGCCAGGCCAGCTGCACTGATGATGGCAGACTTCTCCCACGCCCTGCGGGCTCCTGGATGAGGTGATCCCTAATCTCCTGGCCGACCTGCAGACTGCGGTCAAAAAGGTGCCAGATCAGGGAAGGGTAGTAGTGAAACAGCAGCTCCAAATGGCTCTAGACATTGGAGACTCCTGTGCCTGATCAGTAGCGGCCGCAGTGGCCATGCGCCGCAGAGCCTGGCTGAGGATATCCACCTTTACGGCGGATACCCAGCACAAATTGGCAGACGTTCCCTTCTTGGGGACTGACCTGTTCGGCTCTGTAGTGGAAGGCCACTTCCAGAGGATCAAAGTCCAACGCTACCCTGGACTCGGTCACCTCCGCTCAGGACAAGGGCTGTCGTCAGCAACATAAGTCCTTTCGACCTTCTGCCCCTGTGGCACGTCTGGCCCAGCATCAGTGCCAGCAGGCTCACGCTTGGCACCCCAAAGCCAAGCCTGCGGCTTCCTCCAACAGGAAGCAGGGAGGAAAAGGCCCAGGAGGTCCCTCGGCCGGTCCTTCCTCCAAGCCTGCCCAGTGACGGGTTGAGGGGTGTTGCCCCCAGTCTCGTCGCTCCCCCCTGGGTTCCCCCTGTGGGGAGACAGCTCCGCCACTTCCTTTCCGCCTGGTCCGCTATCACCATGGACCGCTGGGTGTTGGAGGTGGTAGGAAAGGGTCTGCCTCTGGAGTTAGAGCAGCCCCGCCCTTCCGAGCCGTCGCCCCTCGGGGGGGCTACGGGGACCGCAGACTTTGTCGGCTTGCCGAGTCGATATCGCCCTGCTCCTCGAAAAAGAGGTGATCAGGAAGGTGGTGGATCCTCCACCAGACCCAGGGTTTGTGTCCAGGTACTTCCTGGTCCCAAAACGGACGGGGGGCTGGCGCCCCATTCTTGACGTGCACGACCTGAACAGGTTCCTAAGGTCTCGGACCTTCAGGATGGTCACTCTGGCTCAGATAATCCCATCCTTGGAACGAGGCATGTGGTTCTGTTCTCTGGACCTTCAGGACGCGTTCTTTCACGTCCCAATCCGTCTGTTTCACCAGAGATTCCTCCGCTTCAGGGCAGAGGGATCCCTCTGAGTTCCGGGCAATGCCCTTTGGCCTTTCCCTAGCTCCCAGGGTCCTCACCAAATGCATGGCAGTGGTGACAGCATTCCTGCGGCGCCGAAGGGTCCGGGTGTACCCCTACCTGGACGACTGGCTGATTACAGCCCCCTCCAGAGCAGAGGTGGAGAGGTCCAGAGATCTGGCCCTCCAGGTTTGCTCTCAGGTTGGCCTCCTCATCAACGAGGCCAAGTCGGAACTCGTGCCAAAGCAGGTGATACAATTCATCGGGGCAGAGCTAGACTCTCTACGAGCCAGAGCACGGCTCCCGGCGGACAGGGCAGAGGTTCTTTCCTCCTGGCCCAATCATTTCAGGTTGGGCAACCGCGCCTGCCGGGACTTCCTGTGCCTCCTGGGCCTCATGGCAGCCTGCACCAGCGTGGTCCGTTGGGCCCGCTGGTACTGCGTCCCCTTCAATGGGGGCTGGCCAGCCAATGGTCACAGCACTTCGATCCTCTGGATCAGCTAGTGACGGTGACCCAGGGGATGTGGAATGCTCTCCAGTGGTGGACCGTTCCGGCACATCTGCAGGAGGGCATCCCGTTTGTCCGCCCCGAGCCGACGGTCTCTCTATCGACCGCGCCTCTGATGGGTTAGGGTGCCCATCTGGGGGAGCACAGAGCGCACGGCTTCTTGTCCCCTCCGGAGTCCCAATGCCGCATCACCCTATTGGAGCTTCGAGTGGTTTGTCTAGCCCTCACCGCCTTCGCTCCGTTTCTATGTGGTCAAGTGGTTCAGGTCCAGACGGACAACACTACGACCATGTACTACCTAAACCGCCTGGGCGGGACGCGCTCCATGCCTCTGTGCAGGGAAGCTCTCCGCATTTGGTCACTCGTGCGCAGCCTGGAGGTGGATCTCCTTGCCATTCATGTGGCAGGAGCCTCCAACACCCTGGCCGATGCCCTAAGCTGGATAGGGGCTGCGTCCCACGAGTGGTCTTTCCTGCCGGAGGTAGTACAAGATCTGTTCTCCCACTGGGGCATGCCTCAGGTGGACCTGTCTGCCTCCAGGGAGAATGCGAAGCTGAGACTGTTTCATGCCCGACCCCCTCAGCAGGGCTAGCTGCAGGGGGATGCCTTTTCGAGGCCGTGGACCCCGGGCCTCTTCTACGCCTTTCCCCCATTTCCCTTGCACCACAAGGTGCTTTCTCAAAGCGAGAAGGGACAAGGCACAGATGATTCTGGTAGCCCCAGACTGGCCCTGCCAGTTCTGGTATCCAGATCTCCTCAGTCTCGGCTCCAGGCTCCCGAGGCGGCTTCCAGCCCGCCCGGACCTGATCTCAGTCAGTAGGGAAGGTATTCCATCCGGACCTTCAATCCCTGCACTTGATGGCCTGTTTCCTGAGCGGCTAGCGTTCCAGGCCTTGGGTCTTTCCGACGAGGTCCTCAGCGTCATTGAGGCGTCCCGTAAGGAGTCTACCAGAAAATACTACGCCTTCAAATGGAAGAAATTCTCCATTTGGTGTCAGGGCAAGGGCCTGGACCCTTTCTTCTGTTCGTTGGCAAGCATTCTGGACTATCTGTGGTCCCTTTCTCAGCAAGGACTTTGGTCAACGACCCTTAAGGTGCACCTGGCAGCCATCTCTGCGTACCTGGCGTGGGCCGGGAAGCAGTCTGCTCAGGAGAAGGTGGTCAGGTGCTTTTTCAAAGGCCTTGATCACATACCCCTCTGGTGCGAGAACCTCCACCTCCGTGGGATCTACTGCTGGTATTGGCTAAGCTCATGGGCAAGCCATTCGAACCAATGAACAGGTGTGATATCTCTCACCTGTTGTGGAAGACCGCCTTCTTGGTGGCTATCACGTCAGCCAGAAGGATTGGAGAGCTCCAGGCACTTTCCATCGAGTCTCCTTATCTGGTCTTCCACAGGGACAAGGTTGTCCTGCGCCCCCACCCGAAATTCCTTCCGAAGGTGGTGTCGGAGTTTCACCTTAACCAGGTGTTGACTCTGCCGGTGTTCTACCCCAATCGCACCTCGGAGGCCGAATATAGGCTCCATACTTTGGACCCTAGAAGAGCGCTCGCTTACTACAAGGAGCAGATGGCTGAAGTTCGGGAGAGGTTCGCCAGCTGTTTGTCACCTACGCTGAAGCCGCACCTGGCAGACCTGCAGCCAAGTGGACGATAGGCAGGTGGGTCATCTCCTGCATAGATCTCTGCTATAGGTTGGCGGGCATGGAGACTCCCAGAGGGATAAGAGCTCATTCTACCCACCATACCGCTGCATTGGTGGCTGCTTCCAGGGACGTCCCTTTCCAGGAAATCTGCAGGGCTGCTACCTGGAAGTCAGCACACACCTTCATCACCCACCACGTCGTCGACCTTGAGTCACGCCGGGATGCTGGTTTTGGGGCCTCAGTTCTCCAGTCTTTATTTCCCAAGTAGGGGGTGTGCGCCTTGCCTCCCTCCTCCCGGAGAACTGCTAGGAGTCTGCCAGACAGTGTGGATGAACAACATATCCATGTCCCTAAATGACAGGTTACTCACCTGTAACAGGAGTTCTAGGAATGGTATATGTTCATCCACACGACCCACCCGACCTCCCTGGCTTCGACGCACAACCTGGCTTCCAGCGGGCTAGATCTGGTGTCATGGGGCGGAGCTGAGAGTTTACCACCTGGGTGGGTGGGAGGAGTCAGCTTGAAGACCTTCCGGCAAGATTTAAAGTGGCAAGGAACCTGCTAGACAGTGTGGATGAAGAACATATACCATTCCTAGAACTCCTGTTACAGGTGAGTAACCTGTATTTTCTGTTGTGGTGTGTTGGACTAACACCATTGAATATTTTTCTTTCTCTGAAGTAACCGTGCTTTCTTTCTTTTTTTTTTTTTTATTTGAAGTTATTTTAGACTTTATTTTTGAAAATAAATAAAATAATAAATGCATTTGCATTTTTTTATGCACTATAATATCTGTCATCTATCTCACGCTTCTACAAGGGTGTAATAAATGAGTAACGTTTTGGGCTTCACAGCCCACTACCCTGGGGCGGCGATAGCCCTATAAAAAAATTAGAAATTTTAATTCATTCCTTTACCGGAGGGATGGGATCGTAATTCTGGTCAAACTGCCATTCAGCCGCTCCCTTTCCACTTCCCGGTCTGCCTGCTCCACCCCCACACTCTCTCGTTTTGTGACGTGGTACCAGAGAGAGCGCAGGGACTCGTCCCATACAAGTCTATGGGGCTAGTTTTTAGAACGCTTTTAAAAACCTTAAGCTACCTTTTGGTAAACATGAAAGCCGCCGCTCAACTAATAGGGTCCCTAGTGTGAAGTTTCTCATGTAGTAGGAAGATTTTGACTTTCTTATAGCTGTTGGTAGACATTGAGGTAGCATGATTGGCTTAGGCATTGCAACTGTTCAGGCCTTCCTCAAGGTACATAACTCAAGTAGGTCTGTTTCCATGTGGTTAGAGGCCTCATTTTCTCTGCTTCTAGGCTTGAGGGGGATTTCTCATCTGGTCCTTTGGTCATTCGTGATGGGAAGTTGTCATTCAGGATGTCTTTATGATGGTGTGGCACGAATCCAGTATGTATGTTTATTAGATCGATTTACAGACCTTTGAGTCATAGACTCGTTTACAAAGGCACCTCGTCAAGAGAGCAATACATTACAGCAAACAAACAGTACAGTGCATACTGTAATGCTTAGATTAAAAAAAGCAACCAGTGTTACAGGCATTCACTGGTGGTACACGCTTGGTAATAGGTTGATCACAGTAGTCATAATATAGGTACACGAGTACCAAGTCAGGTAACAACCAGAGATGTGTCCTAAGGTTGTGTGTAGGGCTCTCCATAGGCAGTCTGGCACTCCCAATTTTCAGTGCTGTCAAATTGTATACTGCATCTTCTATCCAGTTTTGCATAAAGTTCCCTATGGGGTGTGAGTGGTGGTGTCTTGTTCGGCAGTGTTTTTATACTGACCTGGACAAGAGTGTTGAACTGAAGGAGTCTGCAAAGGGTTGGTCCTGAGATTGGTCTTAATTTAAATCCATCCCAGCTGCCAGGGAGGACAAGCCCATTCCATCTGTCCCCCCACCCAAATAGATCTTAAACACAACTTGAATTGTGGTTAAGGAAATGGATACCTTCACTTTCTCACCTGCTTTCAGGACAAAATGGGCCTGAGTATGTGTGCAAACATCCCCCCCACCTTTACAGGACATATTGGGCCCATATGTTGGCATATAATTCTGTTTCTCTCTCACTCCTTTTTAGGGCAGAATGGGCCGGAGTGTAAGCACTGTAAAGATGACCCGAAGAAGAACTGCAGGATGTGTGCCTGCCATGTGTGTGGTGGGAAAGGTGATCCAGACAAACAGCTGTTGTGTGATGAGTGTGACATGGCATTCCATATCTTCTGCCTCGACCCTCCCCTCCTTAGGATCCCTGATGACGAGGACTGGTACGTACAGTGCCATGCAGACTCTGCTTGCTGTATGTGGGGCAACATGAGAGCGATAGCATGCATTAATAATTGTGATGCATTGGCTTCTGATAACTTTGATTTTGTTGTGCTCCATTTCAAGGCATTTTGTCTTTCCTGTAGGTACTGCCCAGACTGTAGGAATGACACCAGTGAGGTGGTTTTGGCTGGTGAGAAGTTAAAAGAAAGTAAAAAGAAAGCAAAGATGGCCTCTGCTAATTCTGCTTCACAGAGGGACTGGGGCAAGGTGAGTAACAGGATTGTTTCATAGTTAAATACGTGTTCAGTAGGTATTTCTACCTTTTACGAACACGCCATCCTTCATGGATGGAAACAGAATTTAAGGTCTCCTTTTTCTTTGTCAGTATTTGATTTGAACATAGTTATAGTTTCGCTGTTGACTATACTGGATGGTAAGTTATTTCAGAGATTAACAATCCTTTGAGAACACCAATTATTTCTTTTTACAGTATTATTGGGGGTTCCTTTAAGTTTTTGTGTATGAGATCTGGTATTTTTGTTACTTATATTTCTATCTAAACCAGTGGTTTCAAACATTAAGTCGTTGTGGAAGGCTTTATAGGTTAGACATAAATCACCACGGAGTCTCCTATAATTGAGAGAATAGAGACTTAAATCTTAATCTAGTTTCGTAATCTAAATTTTGCAATCCATTTATTTTCTTAGTTGTTTTTCTTTGAATATTTTCTATAAGTTTTTTGTTTTTTGTTTTTAATTAAGTAAGGTGATACTACTGAACTGCAGTATTCTAGATGGGGTCTTACTAAACTTGAGTACAAAGGCAGTATAACTTTGGCCTCCCTGCTTTTAATATTTCTCAAAATGCAGTTTAGAATTCTGTTTCCTTTTTTGACAGCTGAAATTGTATGTTTGTTAAAACTAAAGTCGTTGGAAATTATAACACTTAGGTCTTTTTCATAAGTAATTTGTTCCAAGTAAGTCTTGTTGATCTTGTAAGGATAACAAGGATTATTTTTCCCCAAGTGCATCACTTTGCATTTGGTCTCATTAAATAAGACTTTTTTCTATGGACCAATCTACTAAATGGTCTAGGTTTTTTTGCATTTCATTATTCTCGTTTTGATCTTTTATTATACAACCTATTTTGCAATCGTCAGCAAACTTTGCTAATCAGCAGGAATTAAGGGGGCACATTGTAGAGATCAGAATGTTAAACAAGGTTGGGCCCAAAACAGACCCTTGGGGAACTCCACTTGTGTCCTGGCCTGGATTAGATAAATAACCCTTAACAGACACTTGTTGGGTTCTATTTTGTAACCAAGCTTGAATCCAGCCTATAATTTTAGAATCTAGTTTTAATTTGACTAATTTGGATATTAATATCCCATGTGAGACCGAATCAAAAGCTTTGGAAAAGTCCAAAAAAATTACATCCACTGAGAATCCCTTATCCAATGCATTACTCACTGGTTCCAAAAAGTACAGTAAATTTGGCATGATCTGTTCTTTGTAAATCCATGTTGATGAATGTCCAATATGTTGTTTTCATCATAATGATCAGTAATTCTATCCTTAAGTACCCTTCCTAGATTTTTGCACATATCAGTTAAACTAATAGGTCTGTAGTTTTGCTCAAGGTGTTTATTGCCATTTTTAAAAATAGGAATAACTATAGCTTTATTCCAATTTGTTACTGTTTTTTCTGTGTAGACTGACAAGTTAAATAACAATGTTAATGGCCCAATTAGTTGATCTTTTAAATTTTTGATAAACAGTGGAGGGATACCATCGGGACCCGGGGAGCCGCTATTTTTTAGTTCATCAATAGCTTCCTTAACTTCGTCTGTTATATGGAAAAGATGATGTTGTAGTATGCTCCATTACTGGATTACATGTATATTTTTTTGGGGTATTTTTTCTGTCCTCCAGAGCTCCGGCTACAACTCCCGCCCTCCGTTGTTCCCCCACAGCGCCATCCCCGGACATCAGACCCCTTCCCTTGTGCACCCCGCGACTTACCCTTAGCGGCAGGGAGGTGGTGGGAGGCGACTTAACCACCCCGGATCAGCACAGGGGCGCCCTTCCAGGAATAAGCGGCAGAAGGCGCAACAGTGCTGCGGGTTCACTTACCGCTGTTTTCCACTCGGCGGGCCGCCGTGCAATGACTCCAGCGGCTGGGTGCTGCGCTCGTGCGTACTCCCAATCAAGCGCCTGCCAGCGACCCCGCCGCCCAAGTTTGCAGCTGACAGGCTGTCGACCCCCACCTCCGCTTAGGGGTCAGTGCGCCCGCCGCCTAAACTCCTCCCGGAGATGGAGAGCAGTCCCTGGACGCTCAGTCCATTTCCTCCCCGCCGACCCACGGCAACCCATGCCCGTTCCCGAACACGGGTCGCCGGCGTGGCGCGAGGTGTGGCGACCAGCGCCTCAACCCTCAGCGCCACCGGGCCGGCCACATGTATTTTTTTTTTTTTTTTTTTTGAAAATGTTTACAAAGTAATCGTTCATTTTATTTGCTATTTCAACTTCATTAGTAATTAGTTGTTGGGATGACTAATGGTCCTATGGTAGGACTTTTTTTTTTTTTTTTTTAAAGAACCAATATAGTTGTGAAAGGTTTTTTTTTTTTGGTTGTCTTTGACATTAACAGCTAATTTTAATTCTAGATGTTTGTTTTATAATCATGTTTTTACTTTTGTTTGATATTAGCTTGTATTTATTCCAGTTTTCACTTGTTTTTTTTTTTGGTTTTTTATATTTCTTGTATAAACGGTGTTTCTTAGCTAAAATTTTCTTTATTTTATAATTCCACCATAAGGGGGCTCTTTTGTTTTTGATATATTTCTTTCTACTGGGGACCCAAAGTTTTATACAAGTGTTTATTTTTAACATAAATTTGTTGTAAACTAAGTAGATATCCTTATCTTTCAGGTCATAAGCCCATTTCCATTTAGTTAAGTCTTGCTTGATTTTGTTATAGTTTGCATTAATAAAATCTTTTACAGTAGTACAGCCAGATGTTGTTGTTGAATGAGATAGATTCATGATTATATGGACCATGTTATGGTCACTGTTAACTAATGGTTGATCTATTGTGATTTTTTCTTCTGTATTGTCAATATTGGAAAATATCAGATCCAGAATGTTACCTCTAGTAGGAGAATTTACTAATTGCCTCATGTTGTTGATGCACATTAGATCTAAAAATGAGTTTTCCTAAATGGTATTTGCTTTTAAATTTGTCAAATCAATATTGGGAAGGTTAAAGTCACCCATTAATAAACAGTTTGATCTAATATATTGTTTTCAATATTGTTTATGAATTCTAAGTTTTCTTTTAAGTTGAGATTTGGGGCCCTATAACCTAAGCCTACCAAGACAGTATGTTCATGTGTAAGATTGATTTTGGTCCATATTATTTCACTTAATGTAGTTTTATTGTATTTAGTTGCACTATAACTTTTGAATCTATTATGTGTATATATAGTGCAACACCTCCACCTCTGGTGTTAGTACGATTTTTCCCGTATTTTGTGTATCCCCTTATTTCAGTTCCCCAGTCCTCATTTCTAAACCAAGTCTCCGTCACTGCACATATGTCTATTTTTTTTTTTTTTTTCATGGATATAATCTTCTAGCTCATCGATTTTATTTGAGACTTCTTGCATTCAAGAGTAGTATGTTAAATTCAGTATTATTAAATTGAGAGTTTTTACATACTTTTATGATATTTTTAGTTAGTTTTTAGGCTGGTGGGGTCTAATAGTAATTAGAGTTTCCAAATTCTTTGGACACTCCCCCCTCATGGCTTAGTTTAAAATTTTTTCTATGTGGACCTGCATATGTTTTCCCAGTAAGTTGTTCCCTCTTCTGCTAAGGTGTAGACCATCATATGCAAATAGTTCTTCCCTCCTAGTAAACTACTCCCAGTGTGTGATACATCCAAGTTCCTGTTTTAGACACCAATTTCTAAGCCAGTTATTGATGGTCTTTATTTTGTTTTGCAGGTGTTCTGAGGCTTTGGGTATTGGGAGAATTTCTGAAAAGGTTATACCGCAATTTAGTTCAGTTAATTTATTTGTCATTGATACATAATCTTGTTTGATTTTGTGTATTGAGTCTATAAATATATTTTTGGCTCCTGCATAGATTATAACATTTGAGATTTGGGTATGATGTCCTCTAACATTCTGGTAATGTCTCCTATTCTAGGGACATGGATATGTTGTTCATCCACACTTATTGGCAGGTTCCTTGCCGCTTTAAATCTTGCCGGAAGGTCTTCAAGCTGGCTCCTCCCACCCACCCGGGTGGTAAAACTCTCGGCTCCGCCCCATGACGCTGAATCTTCCTTACCGCTTGGAAGCTCAGGTTCCCTCCTTAACGCGTTGCGATTAAGACTGGTTCCTAATTCTTCGAAAAGTTCGAAATTAAAAGGTTTTTTGCTAAAAGACTTCGGTCTTCTCCTCGCGGCTGCGATGGACAAATCAACTCCTGGTTTTCGGAGGTGCTCTTGCGGGCAGAAGATGTCTAGGACAGATCCGCACTCCACGTGCGTCTACTGCCTGGGCCTTGAGCACGACCCGCAGGCCTGCGACTTGTGCTCTTCCTTTTCGGCCTACGTCCTTTGAAGACCGTGCTGCCCGATTACAACTGGGGCGCCCCGAGAAAAGAATTCCACCGGTGAAATCTAAAGAGGCCCGATTGGCGGTGTCCGCAGCGTCGGGCTCGGCGGATCAGCTAGAGCAGATGATCGCCCTTGAAGAGGAGGCGGCGCGGGCCGCTTCTACCTCGGCTGCGGCATTTGTCCCGCTCTCTCTTGGTGCCTCGTACTTGGCTTCTTTTAAGGAGCTTTGTCTGACCCTCTCGACCAAAGGTGAGGTCCAACTATCGGGACCTTTTCCAGGTCCAAAAAGAGCAAAAGTAAGTCTCTCGTCGACGCTCTGGGAGGCGGAAGATCCCCTCCCTTGTCGACAGTCGACTTGGTCGACCTCTCAGCTCGGCCACTGGCTACGGTGTCCCCGTCAGGCCAGTTGACCGAGACTCCTGTCGACGCGGTCGAGATTTTTCTCGACCCGTTGGGTTGATAGCTGGAAGCTGAGAATCCCTCTCCCCAGTTCCCCGGTGGAAGTTGAGGATCCCGTCCGGCTGGTCTGTGCCTCCTGTTCCGGAGCCTTGGTGGGATCATCCGAGCAGGTGCGATTCCGACACCTCCTCGCCTCCCTCGGCCTAGTCGAGACTCTCGGTCTCTGACATCCTCGCGGTCAACCGATCCTGCCCTATGGCGGTCTCGGTCTCGGCACCACGGCAAGCGGCGCCGCCGCTCTTCCTCGAACAAGGGGAGGCTTCGGCGCAAGTTGCATCGGAGGTACGAGGAACTTATGTGGCAACAGCTCCTTTTGACCGGGAATAAGCCGACCCAGTCGTCTTCCCCGGCCATTAAGTGGCTGTCACCGGAGCAGCCGAAACAACCCCTCGTTGTAGTCGAGGAGCCTGTTCTCAGGCCGGTTGTTCGGCCAATTCCAGCTGCCCCACCGATTCTGGTGGAACCTCCGCCTCCACAGCCATTGGTTGGGGCTCCGACCAAAAATTCTCGGTCGGCTTTGGGTTTGCCCCATAGGCTGTCTGTCACCTCACTCCCGATAAACCTCGGCAGGTGGAGGGTGGCTCTTTGAGGACTCTTCTGAGTCCGATGATGGTTCCTCCCTCTTCTCCAAGCGCATGGACTTGGAGTCCTCGGGAGGGCAGTCAATGGACGATAGCCCTTCGTCCTTCTTTGGGTTGCTTCGACTCATCTCGGAGTCCACTGGGATGAAGCTCGAACCCGTTTCTAAACGGGCCAGGTATCCCCTCACGGAGATTCTGGACCGAGGGGATTCTCCTACGAAGGCCTTTCCGGTGGCCGAAGCCATAGTGGGTCCGGCCTTGGAACTTTGGCAGCGTCCTGCTTCCTGCCCTGCGCCGGCCAGGTTGGCCAGAAGTCACGGTCCCCGGTTCCCTGTCCGGTTTCGGAACACCCCTCGGCCGAGGGGTTGGTTACCGACAGCGTTTTCCGGCGTGCCGGGAACGAGGATGTGGACAAACCTCCCGACAAGGAATCCAAGAAATTGGATTATGCCGGGTGGAAAGTCTATGCTGCGTCCTCTCTCGGCCTTCGTCAGGCCAGTTCGGCCGTCCTCATGGCACATTTTTCTCACTCCCTGTTGGGCTCCCTGGATGAGGTTGTCCCTCATCTTCCCGCAGATCTGCAGACTACGGTCAGGCAGGTGCGGGACCAGGGCAAACAGTGGCTAAACAGCAGCTCCAGACTGCGTTAGACATCGAGGACTCGTGTGCCAGGTCTGTGGCGGCCACAGTGGCCATGCGTCGTCGGGCTTGCTGAGGATATCCACCTTTACCTTGGATACCCAGCACAAGTTGGCGGATGTTCCTTTGAGGACTGACCTCTTCGACCCTGGGGTGGAAGGTCACCTGCAGAGGATCGAGAAGTCCAGTGCTACCTTGGACTCGGTCTCTTCCACTCAGAAGGACAAAGGCCGCAATCCACAGCCTAAGCCCTTTCGTCCTTCTGCGCCTGCGGCGCGCCCGGCCCAGCAACGTCGGGGCCAGCAGGCTCGACCTTGGTAGCCCAAGCCCAAGCCATGGGCTTCCTCCAACAGGAAGCAGGGAGGTAAAGGCCCAGGAGGTCCCTCCTCCAAGCCTGCCCAGTGACGGGCTGAGGGGTGTCGCCCCCATCCCTGTCACCTCACCCCTGGTTCCCCCATGGGGGAACGGCTCAGACACTTCCTTTCCGCCTGGTCCGCTGTTACCACGGACAGGTGGGTACTGGAGGTGGTGGGAAAGGTCTACCTCTGGATCAGGCAGGCCCCACCCTTCAGAGCCGCACCTCTGGGGCCTCGGGGTCCACAGCCTCACTGGCGGCTCGCTGAGCCGACATCGCTCTCCTCCTCCAAAGGAGGTGATCACGGAGGAGGACCCCCTTCAGACCGGGGTTCGTGTCCAGGTATTTCTGGTTCGAAGCGGACGGGGGCTGGCGCCCATTCTCTACCTACCGACCTGAACAAGTTCCTAAGGTCTCGAACCTTCAGGATGGTCACTCTGGCACAGATAATACCATCTCTGGAACAGCGTGTGGTTCTGCTCTCTGGACCTACAGGAGCGTTCTTTCACGTCCCTATCCATCCGTCACATCGGAGATTCCTCCGCTTCGGCGGAGGATCCCTCTTCAAGTTCCGAGCCATGCCTTTCGGCTTATCTCCAGCTCCCAGGGTCTTCACCAAATGCATGGCAGTGGTGACAGCATTCCTCCGGCGCCGAGGGGTCCGGGTGTACCCTTACCTGGACGATTGGCTGATAGCAGCCCCCTCCAGACGGGAGGTGGAGCGGTCCAGAGATCTGGCCCTCCAGGTTTGCTCTCAAGTCGGCCTTCTCATCAACGAGGCCAAGTCGGAACTCGAGCTGAAGCAGGTGATCCTGTTCATCGGGGCAGAGCTCGACTCTCTTCGAGCCAGAGCACGGCTCCCGGCGGATAAGGCCGAGGTTCTTACCTCCTTTGCCCAGTCATTTCTGGTTGGGCAATCTCACCCTGCCCGGGACTTCCTGCGCCTTCTGGGTCTCATGGCGGCCTGTACCAGCGTGGTCCGTTGGGCACGCTGGCACATCGCCCCTTCAAGTGGGGACTGGCCAGCCAGTGGTCCTGGCGCTGCGATCCTTTGGACCAGCTAGTGATAGTGACCGGAGATGTGGAACGCTCTTCAGTGGTGGACCGTTCCATTTCATCTGCAGGAGGGCATCCCGTTTGTCGGCCCCGAGCAGACGGTCTCTCTATCGACCGCCTCTCTGGGTTGGGGTGCCCATCTGGGAGGACACCGAGTGCACGGCCTCTGGTCCCCGCGGGAGTCCCGATGCCACATCAACCTGCTGGAGCTCCGAGCGGTACGCCTAGCTCTCACCGCCTTTGCTCCGTTTCTCCGGGGTCAAGTGGTCCGAGTCCAGACGGACAATACCACGACCATGTACTACCTGAACCGCCAGGGCGGGACGCGCTCCATGCTTCTGTGCAAGGAAGCTCTCCGCATTTGGTCACTCGTGCGCAGCCTGGAGGCGGATCTCCTAGCCATTCATGTGGCAGGAGCCTCCAACACCCTGGCCGATGCCCTGAGCCGGATAGGGGCTGCATCTCACGAGTGGTCTCTCCTGCCGGTGGTAGTGCAAGATCTGTTCTCCCACTGGGGCACACCTCAGGTGGACCTGTTTGCCTCAGGGAGGCAAGCTGAGGCTGTTTATGCCCGCCCCTCAGCAGGGCTCGCTGCAGGGATGCCTTCTCGAGGCTGTGGACCCGGGCCTCTTCTCGCCTTTTCCCCATTTCCTTGATTCACAAGGTGCTTCTCAAAGCAAGGAGGGACAAGGCGCAGGTGATCTGATAGCCCCAGACTGGCCCTGCCAGTTCTGGTACCAGATCTCCTCAGCCTCAGCTCCAGGCTCCGAGGCAGCTTCCAGCTTGCCCGGACCTGCTTTCAGTCAATCAGGGAAGGTGTTCCATCCGGACCTTCAATCCCTGCACCTGACGGCCTGGTTCTTGAGCGCTAGAGTTCCAGGCCTTGGGTCTTTCCGATGAGGTCCTCAATGTGGTTGAGGCGTCCGTAAGAGTCGACCAGAAAAATGCTCGCCTTCAAATGGAAGAGATTCTCCATTTGGTGTCAGGGCAGAGGCCTGGACCCTTCCTCCTGCTCTGTGGCAAGCATTTTGGACTATTTATGGTCCCTTTCTAGTCAAGGGCTTAGGTCGACGACCCTAAAGGTGCACCTGGCAGCCATCTCTGCTTACCGGGCACGGGCCGGGAAGCAGTCGGTGGCGCAGGAAAAGGTGGTCGGGCGCTTTTTCAAAGGCCTTGATCACATTTCCCCTCCGGTGCGAGAACCTCCACCTCCGTGGGATCTACTGCTGGTACTGGCAAAGCTCATGGGCAAGCCATTCGAACCAATGCACAGGTGTGAACTCTCACCTGTCGTGGAAGACCGCCTTCTTGGTGGCTATCACGTCAGCCAGAAGGATGGGAGAGCTCCAGGCGCTTTGCATCGAGTCTTCTTATCTGGTCTTCCACAGGGACAAGGTTGTCCTGTGCCCCCACCCGAAATTCCTTCCGAAGGTGGTGTCGGTGTTTCACCTTAACCAGGTGCTGACTCTGCCGGTGTTCTACCCCAGTCACACCTCGGAGATCATAGGCTCCATACTCTGGACCCTAGAAGGGCGCTCGCTTATTATAAGGAGCGCACGGCTGAAATTCAGGGAGAGGTTCTCCAGCTGTTTGTCACCTACGCTGAAGCCGCACCTGGCAGACCTGCAGCCAAGCGGACGATAGGCAGGTGGGTCACCTCCTGCATAGATCGCTGCTATAAGTTGGCATGGAGCCTCCCAGAGGGATAGAGCTCATTCTACCAGTCATACTGCTGCATCGGTGGCTGCTTCCAGGGCGTCCTATCCAGGAAATCTGCAGGGCTGCTACCTGGAGGTCAGCACACCTTTATTACCCATTACCACATCAACCTTGAGTCACGCCGGGATGCTGGTTTTGGGGCTCGGTTCTCCAGTCCTTATTTCCCAAGTAAGTATTGGGGGTATGTGCTTCCTCCCTCCTCCCGGAGAACTGCTAGGAGTCTGCCAATAAGTGTGGATGAACAACATATCCATGTCCTAAATACAGGTTACTCACCTGTAACTGGGAGTTCTAGGAATGGTATATATTGTTCATCCTACCGACCCCAACCTCCCGGCTTTGGCGCTGTACAACCTGAGCTTCCAGCGGGCCAGATCTGGCGTCATGGGGCGAGGCAGAGTTACCACCGGGTGGGTGGGAGGAGCCAGCTTGAAGACCTTCCGGCAAGATTTAAAGCGGCAAGGAACCTGCCAATAAGTGTGGATGAACAACATATACCATTCCTGGAACTCCTGTTACAGGTGAGTAACCTGTATTTTTTGCACCTCTAAACGATGACACTGTTCTATTTTCTTTGTCAGGATTGCAAATTTTGACGGTCTATGAACTTCACCAAGGAGTCACCCAATATAAAAAGTTGGGTGGGTGGAGAACATGTGGCTTTGATTGTTTGAGTTTGATTTATATTAATTTCAGAATTTATTTGTTCTTGATTTTGAATTTCCATATGACTATTGGGAGAGATTTCTAAAGTCCTGTTATCTAGACAAGTCTCTGTCATTATCGAAATTTAACATTGAGTATTGATTTGATAATGGTAGTTCAAAGGCTTTTGCCCTTCTACCCTTTGCTCTTGTATTATTTACAGTTACCCAGTCGTCATCTAAGACAGGATTTTCGCTTTCGCTAGTTTTTTCTATTGGTTACTGGGAGGTCAGTTAATAGCCTAGTGTTTGTATTTTGAGAATGTAGGTCTACCCTAAATGAGGTTGTATTTATCCGAAAGTTTATTAAATCTTTATCTGTTGTAGTTTCTGCCAGGTTTACACTATTTTCTATTGGCGCTTTAATTATTTGATCATTATTTTGTTGAAATCTGTTCACCATACTTTTTTTGACTTGGTTGCAGTTTTTGAAGTCTTTCCCTGAATGCAAGTATTTCTAGCTGAAGTTCTTCATTAATTATACGTTTTATACATTTATTGCTTGATTTTTGGATCCAGAAATTCTGTGGTAAATGAATACATGGAACATATAGGACATTTAATACCAATTTCCCCGCTCTCGGATTTAATGAAGTCTGCCATAGTAGGTCGCTTAAAGTTATTTTTAGACTGGTACAACTTACTGTTTACTCAGTTTGTTGTCTGGATTGTTCAACAGTCCACTCTACCGTGCCAAACACGTGCCGACGCGCGTGTCTTTGCACGCGTTTAGCACGTTGCCCTGCTCGTTATGTTGTAAATATATGGGGTATAATGACCCGGAAGTGGTTCGTGATGGTTACGAATGTTTTGAGCGAAAAAACTCACAATTTAAAGTGCAAACTGAGTAATAAACAGTTTCTTTGTCCCCCAGAAGGTGTTTAGCCAGGCAGAATGAAATACAAAATCATAAAAATGAGTCTGTAGTTCTCGATGGGATTTTGAGAACTACAGTCTCCTCTTCCTGCTTCCTGTGCAGGGCTCCAAGAATCGCACAGTTAAAACAAGAATTAAATAGGCTTTTTGCATTTAATAAAACAAATACTGAGTAATACACAGGAAATGGTTTATATCAGGAAGTTTTGCAGCAGAGCATCTAATTTTGTTGTCTTATTCCCCATCCGCACCATTTGCAGTGACGCCACTCTTTCTCCTGGATGGCGCTAGCATGTGACACCAATGCTGCCCCTGTGACTGTGTGGCCACCTCTTCTCCTTGTGGGGATGATGATATCACTTGCAGGAAGAATTTATTTTATCAGGGCTGGCCGGCTGATGTGAATCATCTTTTTAAGGGGATATTCTGGATACTGCAGGAAGCACATTGCAATAAAACCTGTTGAACTTATTTCTTGTTAAACACCTAATGTGGGGGGGGGGGGCACTTGACAGGCTCTTGTCACACAACTTGTATGTTGGCTTCTATAGGCGGGCATGTATCCTACCCTGTCAGCTGCAACAGATTGAAACAGTCTGAAAGAAGTCTCCGGACATCCCCTTTCCTGACTGTCCATTTCTCTGTCCCAGGTGGCTGATGGGTCCTTGTTACGCAGAACACTTTACCTTCTCTCTCTCTCTCTCTCTCTTTAGGAGAAGTCCACCCAAAACTTGGAAAAAAATATATGTCGTGCAGAGTGTTTTAACGTGTATGTGAAGTTCTAGTGTTTCCTTCACTCTGACTGGTATTAGGAGTTTTTCCTAAATTAGCCTGCTAGCTTTAGGGTAGTTTTTACGACCCATGGAGATCTCCATATCAAACAGCTTAATTGTATTTCTTTGTCCTACAATGCACCTTGTTTCATGGGATGGTGATGTAGCAGAAACCAGAAATCCAGCAGAAAGCATTGCTTTACAATCAGTTCACAACATTTGAGACGGCTATATTTTAAAAATTCTGTAGAATTCATCTTGGTGACCACCCTCATCGTAAAGGTCTTACTGTCCTAAAAAACTTTGCTGGTAATTTTTGTGCAGCTTGTAAAGCTTCCAAGATATTTAGTTTGTTTGGCATGTGTGTGCTGAATGTTGGGTCTCTCTTACATCACTGTCACATGAGACGAGATGCACTGTGGGAACAAGAAATTTTTATTTATTTATTTAGCTTTTGTTGACCGGGTAAGTGCACTAGACAAATCCTGCCTATTTTCAGGCACGACCCGGGGAAGGGGGGGATACAGATGAATGCCAACTGACCTTGAACTAGATTAAGCTGTTGGTGGTATTTTTAGTGAATGGGGAAATTTGGCCAGGACACCGGGGAAATTCCCCTGCTCTTTTCGATAAGTGCCATGGGATCTTTAACATCCACCTGAACTACCACCAATCCAGGCAGAAGGGACCTCGGTTTAACGTCTCATCCGAAAGACGGCACCTCAGAAGTGCAGCACCCCTCTCATGCTGCACTACAGTGTCAGTACTGGGATATTAACCCAAGTGCCAGGGATAAATACAATTAAGCTGTCAGGGATAAAGATCCCCAGGGGTCGTAAAACTAGCATAAAGCTAGCAGGCTAATTTAGGAAAATCTCCTAATACCAGTCAGAGGGAAGGAAACACTAGAACGTCACATGCAAATTAAAACTCACTGCACAACATATATTTGTTAGTTTTGGGTGGACTTTTCCTTTAAGCAAAGGGGTGTCCATTGCAGGCAGGACTTGGGGCAGTGATGCCTGCTCCCCCTTCAGTACCTGCTAAGCATATTTTCCCTTATAATCCCTTGAAGCCAACTTAGAGGTAGGAGTTGGGGCTTTTAGGAGTCTCTCAGATTTCCGTGCTCTCTGTATGCCACTACCAGGGGATAGAACTGAAGAATTTGTGTGGCTGAACAGTCGTGCAGCTGCAAGCAACTACTGCAGCTCTTCAGAAAGACATGTGATCGGACCTCTGGTGATGTCAGCATTCATGATAGCTGCCTAATTTGGGCGCTCCGCTCTCCACCGATTTATTTATTTATTTATTTTTCACTCGATTAATAATAGCATCTCCGGCCAAACAAAGGTGCAATAAACCCGGGGAAACTCCACATGACTCCTGCCCAGAAGCTTAAAGAAATGCTTCAAACAGAAGGGTCAGAAACTTCCAGAATGGGAGACTCCGGGAGGAAACCAGCAGGCCACACCGCGTGGAGAATTACCGCGGGATGAGTTAGCCGAACCAGTCCTCCAAACAGCCCACACAGTCACAAAAATTTCTCAAACCCTTTCCGAATTAAGGGCGGACTTTAACCACATAGACCATAAAGCCGAACAAATGAAGTTGTGCCTCACTAATGTGTCACAGCAAGCAGACAGACACAATCGTCTCCTCCTATACTTGTTGGCAAAAGATCGGGAACTTACCCACCGTCTAGATGATTTGGAAGGGAAGACAGAATGTGCAGATATATGGGGTCCCGGAGGGCTTGGAGGATAAAGCTACGGGCACTATTGCCTTTCTTCAAGACCTTTTAAGAAAATCCCTCACACTACCAGACGACTTCGACCTGAGAATGGACCGGGCGCACAGATCACGGGGTCCTAGACCCCATAACACTGAAGCAAGGCCCAGATCCTTCATTGCCTGTTTAACCTCCTACAAAAGCAGAGGAGATGTTACGTCGAGCTTGGCAGCAGGACCCCATGTCATTTTCTGGTCATAAAATTGTGCTCGACAATGATCGTACTTCGGGGCTGCAGGAAGCACGCAGAATGACGTGGCCCATAAAACAGCTTAGGGCCAAGAACATCAAGGCTCAAACCCTGTATACAGTGAGGCTTAAAATAACCACTACATAAGGTGTCATCTTCAAGGATCTCCTGGGCTGCACCTTCACTCGAGGAGCTCGAATTAGCCCCCGCTCAGAGAGAAAATGGAGAGGATGTTTAGGCATCCGCCTCGTCAGTTACTAGAAGGAGATTATTAAACAAGGTTCCACGCATCGGATTCCGCAAACATCTCTCCGCGCAGACATCAACACAATGATCTGGAGACCTGGCTTTACTAAACCGAAGAGCTTCTCGTCTACAGAAGGCCGCGGCTGAAGATTCTGAAGAGGGAGTTCCTTCCCAGGCTTCAGACACTTGAGGGAGATCTCCGTGAGGTTCGCTCACTCTATGCGACAAGCCGCTCTTGATTCCCTTCTCCTTGAGGCCTAATTATTTTCTGGTCCCTCAGTTCATTCCCTGGACTTTTCCCAGACGCAGATCGGAACAGAGCATTTGAAAAGGTTGCAGTAAGTATTAGAAACTCCCCTTTACCCGTTTTTATACCCCGCAAGGTTTAACAAACTAAGCAACCATAAATGAAGCCCACTCTCCGCTCCGTTGTCTCTACAACACTTAAAGAATGTCAGTCATTTTGTTCTGTTACAGTCAGTGTCTTTGTGGACATTGGGGGCATTTCTTTGAAAACCCAGGGCAGCTTTCAGTAAACCTAAGAGTTACCAGGTCCTTGTTCAGTTAATGAGCCACCACTGCTAAATATAGAATATTTCGCCATACGGCCTGCACCAGCTTCAGTGGCCCTTTGGGTCTTGCGAGGGAAGGGGCAGGGAAGCTCTCAAGGTGTGGTGGTGGGTGCTAGGATAGCATTCTATTTACTTATACTTTTATTTATACTTCTATACTCCTATACTTTTTTCCTTCTGTGTCCCTTCTTCTTTCCCCTTTCCTTCCCACTGTCCTCTCTTTTCCTTCTCCCCCCTTTTTTCTTCCTCCCCTTTCCCTTCCTTCCCCATCCCCCTCCTTTTCCCTCTCCTTCCAACCCCCTCCCATTCCCCTATTTCTTTCCCTTCTTGGCATTCTTTGCTATATGTCGTGGTTATAAATTGAACTGTCAAGTCTAATTGCCTTAAAGGGGCACTGTTGGCTTTATCCCTCAGTTTTCGTTAATCTCTGTGCAGTGTGCCTTTTGGCACACACTTAAGTAATTATCAATGCAGAATTACCTCATGGACTTAGAAATTTAGCACAAATACCTTATACATGAATATTTAGTGAAGTTCGTATTTCCCTCGGGTCCTCCAAAACTCCACCTGAGACCAGAAGCATAACCCCATTGAGGACGCGCGCCAGGACCGAGCGCGGTCACAAAAGTGGCATTTATGCCAAGCCAGCTTTAGAACATGCTGCCATATAAGCGTCTACATCATGTGAACCGCTCCTAGTAATTCAGAATTAAACCGAGCCCTGTGTGGCTGCAATTTACACAAAACCGATGCTGAAATCCGCGCGATAAAGGGCATACGATCTGCGCATGTGCGGGATCTCCACACATCTTCATTGCAAGCATGCGTGAGATTTCGCATCGTTTAAAAAAAAAAAAAAAAAAAAAGAAGTCGAGCCACACAGGCTCGGTTGTATTAAATTACTAGGGAGCGGTTCGCGATGATGTAGACATATATGGGCAGCATGTTCTTAAAGCTGGCTTGGCATAAAATGCCACTTTGTGACCACGCTCGGTCCTGTCGCGCGTCCTCAATGGGGTTATGATTCCGGTCTCATTGGAGGTTTGGAGGACCCGAGGCAAATACGAACTTCACTAAATATTCATGTATAAGGTATTTGTGCTAAATTTCTAAGTCCATGAGGTCATTCTGCATTGATAGTTACTTAAGTCTGTGCCAAAAGGCACACTGCACAGAGATTAACGAAAACTGAGGGATAAAGCTGACAGTGCCCCTTTAAGCTTTGTATTTATTTTTTGTAAGTTTCTGTGAAAATGACTCATGGTTATGATACATCTGTTTATCCATAGAGAGATGGTCTGTATTAAAGGTATAATATTAATGGAAATATGACCTTAATCTGTTGTAGGAATAAGTGTTTTATCTTTAACCATAAAAGATAAAAAATAAATGTATACTGATAGATAATAAGAAGATGCGTATGGTATGATATTGTGCTTCTCTGTTCCTTTGTTTTTGTGTACAAAAGAAATGGTTAAAATACAAAAAATATTTTGCTGTGTACATGTTATGATAGAAATTGGGTTTCATTACCTTTTGTTTACTAAGCACACTTAGGCACAGGTGCAGTAATTAAGTTTCTTCTATCTCAATTTGATGTCGGAGGTTGTATATGAGTATCTCTAGCTAGCCATACCCCCTTTGAAGGCATGAACGCCGAAACACAGGGGTTCCTGTTTCATTTTATTACTGGCATTGGATGGGGTGCTGTTTTGGCCTTTATTGCCACGTTTTGGGTGCCCCTTTGTTTCTGTCTTCATCTGTTATTGAGGTTAGCAACATCCGGCAGGAGCACCCCTCGCTAACTGGAGCTGCTCTTAAACTGTGTTTGGACTGCAGGTCTTACCCTGGGCCGACTACTACAAAGTCTGTGAGAATGGTGCAGCGGGCCGACCTTGGGGGCTGCCAGGCTACTGGTTTGTCCTGGAGTCATGGACGTAATACTCTCTCTCCTGGGCTTTGGGAGCTCGGGGATTTTGGATCATGGGAGTAGAGAGAGACTAGTCAGGAGATGCTGAGGCAGCGGTTGTGTCCACCCCTCCCTGATTGGGGGTAGGGAGGGCGATCTCTCTTTTTCTAATTTCAGACATAAAGGTGGGGAGGTGGAGGGGAGTACGGGAGAGTATGCCAGCATGGAGGATAGCCGGCAAACAGAAAGGGGGGGTGCATACCCATGGTTTTCCCAGGGGCCCACAGGGAATACTCATTGCACTGCTGAGCTCCCTGTTCTGGACTGCACAAGCAGATACCCTTCAGCTGACTCCCATCACTCGGTAATCCCTTGGAAGTCAAGTCAGCAAACTTTGGGCAGCCTGGCTGGGAGAAATCTCAACCCTGACCTGTCAACTATTGCTTCTGCTCATGGCTCATAGTTGGAAGAGGCCAGAGCAACAGTTTCATCTTTTCTTTGTTCTAATAGTAATAGCAATGGTTCCAATGTTTTAAATGTGTTCTTAATGTAAAGTTAGTTTTACAGGGTACTCGAATGTTTAGGCCACCGTGGTGTAGACAAGATCTAGCTTGGAAAGCAATAGCTAACATGAATTGGTTCCCAAATGGCTAGGCAAGTCATGAAGATTCTGTCTTCCAACATAAATGGGTGTTCAAATCCCATTAAAAGAAAGATGACTCAGCACTTTATAACATCCCAGAGATGTGAAGCAGTTTTCCTACAGGAGACCCACTTACCTCCCTTAGAAGCCCAAAAGCTAAAATCAAAAACTTTTTCTCAGGTGTATGATTCATCACTGCCGGCAGGCAGAAAGAGGGGGGTGGCAATTCTCCTCTCGGAGGCCCTTCACTTTCAACATCACGAGGTAGTGGAGGATCCCGGGGCAAGGTACCTCATGGTAATTGGGACCATTCAGAACACCCCAAATCACGCTAGTAAATGTATATGCCCCACTGCGCTCACTACCCTCATTTTTCTCAGTCCTTCTCCATCTAGTGGCTGAAAAGGCCAAGGGCTTTTTGATAATCAGTGGGGACTGGAATTTGGTCTTAAATAGGACTCTCGACACCACTTCTCAAATTCCTAAACCAGATATCAGTAGGGCCAGTTCCCTAAAAATGACGTTGGGCCAGAAAGGCCTGGTTGACACATGGCGAGAGAAATACCCTAAGAGTAGAGTACACGTTTCTCCCCGAGGTTCCACATTTTTTCCACGCTAGATGGGGTGTTTACTTTCTCCAAGGACCTATCCAGCTTCCCCTCCATGTGGGTGGGAGCGTCCATTCTCTCGGACCATAGTCCAGTTTTTCTGGCAGTGGAGTTGGGGCTACTCAGACGAACCACCCACTGGAGACTGAACATCTCCCTTCTCCAAGATAAAAAGGTGATAGATGAGCTTAAAAAGCACTTCAAGACGATGACAGCTGAAAACAGACAAGAGACATCTCCACAAATCCTGTGGGACACCATCAAAGCTTCTCTTAGGGGCAAATTAATCTCCATAGCTTCCCATAGGAAACAACTAATGAGACAGAGACAGCAAGAGCTACTCTCTCTGATCAGGGAATTGGAGGGTGCCCAAAAAGTTAAGTGGGATGAGGTCAGGGGCAAGGAACTGAACTCCTGTAAGAATCTGTTACAAAACCTACAAAAAGCTGAGATAGAGAAGGCCCTGTCCTATTTAAAACAAAGATATTATGAGGGGGCACCCAGGAGCACTAAACTCTTAGCCTTTTGGCTCAGACAATATGCAGCCAAGGCAATGATAACTAAGATTGTATCTCCACGTTCTGGCCAGGTGGTCAGACAGGCATCCCAGATTGCAGAGGCTTTTGTAGAATATTACTCCAAACTATGTACAGTAGCCCCCAGGTGGAGACCTCTTCCCAGGATAAGTAAAGTTACCTTGGATCCCTTCCCCTCTCTACTCTCTGATCAGAGACAATACATATGTTATCTAGGCCTATTACATAGCAGGAAATTACCTCTACAATAAAGAACCTTAAATCAGCAAAATGTCCTGGTCTGGATGGCTTTGGGGCAGAGTTCTATAAGACATTTAAATTAGAAACCGCCCCTTTGCTCCTAGAAGTCTTCTCGAATATTTGGTTGGGGGAGAAATCCGGTACCACCCTCATGGCAATATGCCACCATCACTATTCTACACAAAAGAAAAGACCTAACAAGATGTGAATCTTATTGCTTCGTTTCCCTGCTTAACCTGGACTACAGGATATTCACCTCCATTATTACTTCCTGGTTAAACCTCATTCTGCCGGACATAATCCACACAGACCAGACCGGTTTCATCGTGGGTCGACATGTCCCTGATGGGGTCCGCTCTGCCTTGAACCTGGTAGATACAATCCAACGCTCCCGCACCCCGGCATGCTTGATGAGTCTGGACGCCGAAAAGTCCTTTGATAGGGTCTTGTGGGATTCCTGTTCAGTATTGGAGCACAGGGGCTTCCCACAATCATTCATAGATACTATCAGAGCCTTATACACGGGACCCCAACCCTATGTCAGGGTGAACAGAGGAGTCTCTGGTAGATTTAGGCTGGGCAGGGGTACACGTCAGGTGTCCCTTGTCACCCCTCCTGTTCACTGTCTACATTGAGCCATTGACGGAGGCTGTGGGAAGGGCGTATCCGGGGTGGAAGTGGGAGGTATCCAGAAAAAAATATCGCTATACGTAGATGACGTTCTGCTATGCCTCACCCAGCCTCACCAGTTCATGGAACAGGTGTGGCCCATACTAGAGGAGTTCGGGGAAACATTTGGGATATTCTCTTAACAAAACCTAGACAGAGGTTTTAAGCTTCTTTTACAGTCCCTCTGAGGAGATACGTTCACTCCTGCACCTGAATTGGTCTGTGGACAGGATGAGATATCTGGGAATAAACATCACCAAACAGCATTCACAATTATTCAAAGCAAGTTATTCCCCCTGACAAGTGTCCTGAAAAAGGACCTAGAGAGGTGGTCTCTGATCAATCTTCCCATGCATTCCAGGATTTACTGTATAATGATCATGCTAACTAAATTTTTTTTTTATAGTTGTTCCAATGTCTGCCACTGCAAATTCATAAATCAAATTTGCAAACCTGGCATAAAATGATTTCGAAATTCATCTGGAATAACAAAAGATCGCGAAGTAACTTTAAGATCCTACAAGCCCATAGTAGCAAAGGGGGTAGGTCCCTTCCTGAACTGGAGGATTATTTCCTTGCAGTGCAATTGAAAAATGCATTGCAATGATCTAACACTAACTGTACTGCAGGTTGGAGGAACATGGAGAAGGTTGAGGAAGAAGAGGATGCCTCTTGAAGACAGATTAGTCACATCCTTGACCTCCCACAGTCATCCCTCGCCTAAACTGAATACAGTCGGAGACACAATTCGATCAGTCCATAGGCTATGGCAAAAGTACAAGTTAAAAACTTCGGTTTGGCTCCTGAAGACTAGCATGGGATTGTGGTTTTTCCCCAGCTCGCTTAGACCACACCTTCCGACAGTGGGACAGGGCTGGTTTGAGGTATTTGGGCCTGTTTTTACAAGGGGACACGGTTTTGGATTTTATTACCCTTTGGAATATGTTTGGCCTATGAAGCTCAGATCACTTTAGGTTTCTACAAGTCAAAACCTACATCACTTCGTTGCAAAGGAAAGATGGAGACTCGACCGGGGCTGCTCCCTTTTTACCATCTATTCAAAAGGGTAGAATGGCATGTACTCAAAAGGGCCTGATTTCTCATTTTTATAAGTCTCTGACTGCATTAAGCAGTGACCCACTAAGCAAAATCAAGACCAGGTGGCAGGAGGAGGCTAACTCAGACCCTCCTATATCTAAATGGGGATTATTTTCTGCACAGCCAAAAGGACGGCCCGGTCCCCTCTTTGGCAAGAGTTTGCCTGTAAGATTAGGGTTCGCTATTTTCTCACTCCCAAAATATTAAACAAAAGGAGTTCAGATTTCTCCACAGGCCCTCCAGCACTGAGATGGGTAGAGTTGGCGGGTCACCTCCACATTTTTGGGGCTTACCCGAGACGCCAGACATACTGGAGGGAGGTCTCTAATGCATTGAAATAGATTTTCTAGGGACATGGATATGTTGTTCATCCACACTCATTGGCAGTATCCTTGCCGCTTTAAATCTTGCCGGAAGGTCTTCAAGCTTGCTCCTCCCACCCACCCGGGTGGTATAACTCCCGGCTCCGCCCCATGACGCCAGATCTTCCTTACCGCTTGGAAGCTCAGGTTCCCTCCTTAACGCTCTGCGCTTGTGACTGGTTCCTATTTCTCCGCTTATGGATTTAAAAATAATACTTTGCAAAGACTTCAGTCTTGATCCCTCGCTGCCGACGCGGATAAATCGACTCCGATTTCGGAGATGCCCATGCGGCAGAAGATGTCTCGACGGATCCACACTCCACGTGTGTCTACTGCTTAGGCCTTGAGCACCCGCAGGCTTGCGACCTGTGTTTCATCTTTCTCGGCCTCGTCCTCGAAGACCCCGTGCTGCCCGAGTGCAACTGGGCCGTCCCAGAAGCGTTCCCTCGGTGAAGTCCAAGGAGGCCGGTTAGCGGTGTCCAAGGGCGCGGGCTCGGATCAGCTCGAGCGGATGGTCGCCTCGAAGAGGAGGCGGCGCAGGGTCAGATCTTTCGCCGGCCGCGCATTTATCCCGCTCTCTGGGTTCTTCCTACACGGCTTCCTTTAAGGAGCTTTGTCTGTCCCTCTCCACTAAGGAGAAGGCCTCGTCTGCTGGACCTTTTCTCGGTCAAAAAAGAAGGACAAGGGTAAGTCCCTCCGTCGGCGCTCTTGGGGGCGGGAAAGGTCCCTCTCCCCGGGCCGTCGACCGTCGGCTTCGGTCGACCGCTCGGCTTCGGCCACTGGCCTCACGGTGTCCCCGTCAGGTCAGTTGACCGAGACTCCCACTGATGAAGTCGAGATTTTTCTCGACCCATTGGACGGGCTGTCGCCTTTAGCAGCCGAGATTCCCCTCTCCCCGGTTCCCCCGGGAGGAGTTGAGGATCCCGTGGGCTCGCCTGTGCCTCCGGTTCCGGAGCCCTCGGATGGACCTTCCGAGCCGAAGGGAGTGTCGGTTCCGGCCGACACCTCCCTGCACCGACCCCGGAAATTCCGGGACTCTCGGTCTCGATCTCCGGACCTCTTCAGGGTCCAGCCCGTTCCCACCGTCATAAGGCGGTCTCGGTCTCGCATCGCGGAAGCGGCGTCGCCGTCGTCTCGCCCCTCCTCCTCGGATGAGGGGAGGCTTCATGAAATTACGCCGACGGCACGAGGACCTTATGTTGCAACAGCTCCTCCTGGCGGGAATAAGCCGACCGCGCCTTCCCCGGCCATTAAGTGGCTGTCACCGGAACGGCCGACACAACCCCTCGACTTGCCCGAGGAGCCTATACCCAGGCCGGTTGTTCGGCCAAAACCAGCTGCTCCACCGATTGCGGTGGAACCTCCGCCTCCACAGCCACCAACTGGGGCTCCGACCAAGGATTCTCGGTCGGCTAAGGGTTTACCCCATCGGCTGTCAGTTACCCTCACTCCCGACCGACCTCGGCAGGTGAAGGGTGGCTCAGGCCAGAGGCAGCTCTTCGAGGACTCTTCCGAGTCGAAGATGATTCCTCCTTCTTCTCAAGCGACTGGACTTGGGTCTTCAGGAGGTCAGCCAATGGACGATAGCCCGTCGTCCTTCCTAGGACTGCTCGGCTCATCTCGGAGTCTACCGGGATGGGCTCGACTCCCGTTCCAAGCGGGCCAGGTATCCTCACGGATTCTGGACGAGGGGATTCTCGACGGAGGCCTTTCCGGTGGCCGAGGCCATAGTGGGTCCAGCACTGGAACTTTGGCAGCGCCCTGCTTCCTGCCCTGCGCCTTGCCAGGATGGCCAGGAAGTATCACGGTCCCCGGTTCCTTGTCCGGTTTTGAACACCCTCTGCTGAGGGGTTGGTTGACACAGCGTTTTCGCGCCCGGCAGCGCCAGGATGTGGACAAACCTCCTGACAAGGAGTCCAAGAAATGGACTATGTCGAGGCGAAAAGTCTCGCTGCGTCCTCTCGGCCTTCGTCAGGCCAGTTCGGCGTCCTCATGGCACATTTTCTCATGCCCTGTTGGGCTCCCTGGATGAGGTCATCCTCATCTTCCGCCCGATCTGCAGACTACGGTTAAGCAGGTGCGGGACCAGGGCAGGGCAGTGGCCAAACAGCAGCTCCAGACTGCTTTGGATGGGGACTCATGTGCCAGATCGGGCGGCCGCAGTGGCTATCGTCGCGGGCTTGGCTGAGGATATCCACCTTTACCTGGATACCCAGCACAAGTTGGCGGATGTTCCCTTTTGGGACTGACCTCTTGACCCTGGGGTGGAAGGTCACCTGCAGAGGATCGAGAAGTCCAATGCCACCTTGGACTCGGTCTCTTCCAGCTCAGAAGGACAAAGGCCGCAAACCACAGCCTAAGCCCTTCGTCCTTCTGTGCCCCTGGCGCCCCGGCCAACAACGTCCAGGGCCAGCAGGCTCGGCCTTGGCATCCCAAACCCAAACCGCCGGCTTCCTCTAACAGGAGGCAGGGAGGAAAGGGCCCAGGAGGTCCCTCGGCGGTCCCTCCTCCAAGCCTGCCCAGTGAGCGGGCTGAGGGTGTCGCCCCCATCCCGTCACCTACCCTGGTCCCCTTGGGGGCGGCTCCGCACTCTCCGTTCCTGGTCCGCTGTTACCACGGACAGGTGGGTCTTGGAGGTGGTGGGAAGAGGCCTGCCTCTGGAATTGAGCAGGCACCACCCTTCAGAGCCGTCGCCCCTCGGGGCTTCGGGATCCCAAGCCTCACTGGCGGCTCGTCGAGCCGACATCGCCCTCCTCCTCCAGAAGGTGGTAAGAGAGGTGGTGGACCCTCCTTCAGACCCAGGGTTTGTGTCCAGGTACTTCCTGGTTCCGAAACGGACGGGGGGCTGGCGCCCCATTCTCGACCTACACGACCTAAACAAGTTCCTAAGGTCTCGAACCTTCAGGATGGTCACTCTGGCTCAGATAATACCATCCTTGGAGCAGCGTGTGGTTCTGCTCTCTGGACTTGCAGGGCGCGTTTTTCACGTCCCTATCCGTCCGTCTCACCAGAGATTCCTTCGCTTCGGCGGAAGGATCTCTCTTGATTCCAAGCCATGCCCTTCGGCTTGTCTCCAGCTCCCAGGGTCTTCACCAAATGCATGGCAGTGGTGACAGCATTCCTCTGGCGCGAGGGTCCGGTGTACCCTTACCTGGACGACTGGCTGATAGCAGCTCCCTCCAGGAAGGAGGCGGAGTGGTCAGAGATCTGGCCTCCAGGTCTGCTCTCAACTGGGCCTCCTTATCAACGAGGCCAAGTCGAACTCGAGCCAAGCAGGTGATTTTATTCATCGGGCGCAGCTCGACTCTCTTCGAGCCAGAGCGCGGCTCCCGGCGGACAGGGCCGAGGTTCTTTCCTCCTTTGCCCGATCATTTCTGGTTGGGCAATTGCGCCCTGCCCGGGACTTCCTGCGCCTCCTGGGTCTCATGGCGGCCTGTACCAGCGTGGTCCGTTGGGCCCGCTGGAACATGCGTCCCCTTCAGTGGGGACTGGCCAGCCAGTGGTCACAACGCTGCGATCCCTTGGACCAGCTTGTGTCGGTGACACAGGGGATGTGGAATGCTCTCCAGTGGTGGACCGTTCCAGATCATTTGCAGGAGGGCATCCCGTTCGTCCGCCCCGAGCCGACGGTCTCTCTGTCGACCGATGCCTCTCTGATGGGTTGGGGTGCCCATCTGGGGGAACACCGGGCTCATGGCCTCTGGTCCCAGCGGGAGTCCCGATGCCACATCAACCTGCTGGAGCTCCGGCGGTCACCTAGCTCTCACCGCCTTTGCTCCGTTCCTCCGGGGTCAAGTGGTCCGAGTCCAGACGGACAATACCACGACCATGTACTATCTAAACCGCCAGAGGCGGGGCCGCTCCATGCTTCCATGCAAGGCTCTCCGCATTTGGTCACTCGTGCGCAGCCTGGAGGCGGATCTCCTAGCCATTCACGTGGCAGGAGCCTCCAACACCCTGGCCGATGCCCTGAGCCGGATAGGGGCTGCATCCACGAGTGGTCTCTCCACCCGGAGGTAGTACAGCATCTGTTCTCCCTTTGGGGCACACCTCAGGTGGACCTGTTTGCCTCCATGGAGAGCAGCAAGCTGAGTCTGTTCCATGCCGCCCCCTCAGCAGGGCTCGCTGCAGGGGGATGCCTTCTCGAGGCAATGGACCCCGGGCCTCTTTTACGCCTTTCCCCCATTTCCCTTGATCCACAAGGTGCTTCTCAAGGCGAGGAGGGACAAGGCGCAGGTGATTCTGATAGCCCCAGACTGGCCTCGCCAGTTCTGGTACCCAGATCTCCTCAGTCTCAGCTCCAGGACTCCGCGGCAGCTTCCAGCTCGCCCGGACCTGCTCTCAGTCAATCAGGGGAAGGTGTTCCATCCGGACCTTCAATCCCTGCACCTGACGGCCTGGTTCCTGGCGGCTAGAGTTCAGGCCTTGGGTCTTTCCGGCGGGTCCTCAATGTAGTTGAGGCGTCCGTGAGTCGACCAGAAAATGCTATGCCTTCAAATGGAAAAGGTTTTCCATTTGGTGTCAGAGCAAGGGCTTGGACCCTTCCTCCTGTTCCTTGGCAAGCATCTTGGACTATTTATGGTCCTTTCTGGTAAAGGGCTTAGGTCGGCGACCCTAAGGGTGCACCTGGCAGCCATCTCTGCTTACGGCGCGGGCGAGGAAGCAGTCGGTGGCGCAGGAGAAGGTGGTCTGGCGCTTTTTCAAAGGCCTTGATCACATTTCCTCTCCAGTGCGGGAACCCCCACCTCCGTGGGATCTACTGCTGGTACTGGCAAAGCTCATGGGCAAGCCATTCGAACCTATGCACAGGTGTGCTCTCTCTCACCTGTCGTGGAAGACGCCTTCTTGGTGGCTATCACGTCCAGCCAGAAGGATGGGAGAGCTCCAGGCCTCCATCGAGTCTCTTACCTGGTCTTCCACAGGGACAAGGTTGTCCTCGCCCCACCGAAATTCCTTCCGAAGGTGGTGTCGGAGTTTCACCTTAACCAGGTGTTGACTCTGCGGTGTTCTACCCCAATCACACCTCGGAGGCGAATATAGGCTCCATACTCTGGATCCTAGAAGGGGCGCTCAAGCTTATTAAGGCGCCTGGCTGAAAATCGAGGAGAGAGTTCGCCAGCTGTTTGTCACCTACGCTGAAGCCGCATCTGGCAGACCTGCAGCCAAGCGGACGATAAGCAGGTGGGTAACCTCCTGCATAGATCTCTGCTATAAGTTAGCGGGCATGGAGCCTCCCAGAGGGATAAGAGCTCATTCTACCCGCCATACTGCTGCAACGGTGGCTGCTTCCAGGGACGTCCCTATCCAGGAAATCTGCAGGGCTGCTACCTGGAAGTCAGCAAACACCTTCATTACCCACTACCACATCGACCTTGAGTCACGCCGGGATGCTGGTTTTGGGGCCTCGGTTCTCCAGTCTCTCTTTCCCAAGTAAGTATATGGGGTGTGCGTCTTGCCTCCCTCCTCCCGGAGAACTGCTAGGAGTCTGCCAATGAGTGTGGATGAACAACATATCCATGTCCCTAGAAAGGTTACTCACCTGTAACAGGAGTTCTAGGAATGGTATATGTTGTTCATCCCACGACCCACCGACCTCCCGGCTTGACGCACAACCCTGAGCTTCCAGCGGCCAGATCTGGCGTCATGGGGCGGAGCCGAGAGTTATACCACCCGGGTGGGTGGGAGGAGCAAGCTTGAAGACCTTCCGGCAAGATTTAAAGCGGCAAGGATACTGCCAATGAGTGTGGATGAACAACATATACCATTCCTAGAACTCCTGTTACAGGTGAGTAACCTGTATTTCTCCCTTGATCACCCACTGGAGTGGAAAGATTCAGTATTGGGAGTTCTTCCCGTGGGTTTGAGAGGGGCTGACTCGATGCATCTCTGGACGGTACTTATAACTGCGGCTCACAAAGCCATCACAAGATTGTGGCTTAATCCTCTCCCCCCAGTAGACAAGATTGGATAACTGTGGTCTAGGACATTTCTGAACTAGAAGAACTCGCCTTTAAAATAAACCAAAGAGTTGCTGTTAACGCCCAGAAATGGCTCAAATGGGAAATCTGGAGATTAGTTGAGGGAACGAGGGAGGGGTTCCGTAAAATAAAATGGAATAAAGTAACTTAAAAAAAAAACAAAAAAAAAAACTCTGAAGAGATAATGAAATCTTTTCTTCTACTGTATAATTATAAAGATTGTTTATAAATTCATAGAATCTTACATATATGTAAACTAAGCCTGGAACCTAATGGATTATTTGTCTATCTTTGTGATAATGTTGTCTTCACATCTGATTTATGTATTAATGTACCCGTATGTTGTCAATAAACTTGAATTAAAAAAAAAAAAAGGCATGTGATCTTGGTGCACCGCAATGTAGTGGCCCCTGGTGGTAGAGGTGCCTTTGACAGCATGGATGATGTGCCGTCAGACCCCCACCTGCCGCATCGTGTGGGAGGGTGGGGAGGAAAAGCTGCACCAGTATGTTGGATGAGGGCCTCTCGGCCCCCACCCTGTCGCATACCTGACTTTGGGCTCCTCAGCAGCATCCTAGCATTTTCTCTTCTCTGTCTTGGAGAGGCCTTCAACAGATGCAAGGATGTGGGGTCCAGTAGAGGCTGCCTTAGTGAAGACTGGGTAGGAGTGGCATGCTGGTGTAGGGGATGGGGGGGGCTTGCAGATGCTCCATTTGGAGCATGTTCGGGACTCTGCTAATAGCGAGCTGTCATTACTTAAATGTCGGGAAATTGAAACCCACAGTTGAGGGTCTTGGATATTAAAGATGACAGAATCCAAAGCTAGTGTTGATGTCAAATTCCCTGGGTGTAATTGGGAGACTAAGTATTTGAGATTTTATGAAACTGGGAGCCAGATGCATTTCATTGGTCAGCAGAGACTTGCTTTAGTAGTCCTCTTTTCCTCTGAAAATGGTTTTAGCTATTTAAACTTGTGTTCATTTTAAAAAGTTTGTACATTCTTTGATCAGTGGAACTTTCAGCATTCCAAGAAAGAATGGCATCATACCTGTGCATTATATTACTTGATATTAGCATGTCCTGGCTGCACGTGTATTACAATAATCCTGGACATTTTAGGGTTTTCAGTCTTTGTGGGGGGGAGTAGTGCCTCAAGTTTAATAAGCAAACATTATTCAGGATTTTGCCCTAAAGTGATCACACTTGGGTACAACAGGGTGTGGCTTGTAGGTGCCATACAAGGGAAAGAATGATTTTACCATGTAATTTTTTCTAATTTGTACAGGGCATGGCATGTGTGGGCGGACAAGGGAATGTACCATTGTTCCTTCTAATCACTATGGGCGTGTCCCGGGGTTCCTGTGGGTACCATGTGGAAATTCGAGTCCAGGTATGGTCACATTTCAGTGTGCTTGTTTAGAATCTGCAGAATGACGGGGGGCTTTCACAACAGAAGAAAAGCATTGTTAAACAGCAGCTACAGAGTATGGTTATTCTGACCCCAAAAGAGATGCACTACACATTTTGCTTAACTGTTTCCAAAGTGCTTCATAAGTTTGTCCGACTCCAGACTGGTTTGTATAATCTCTTAACATCAAGGCAGAAAAGGATGTCTGATTCCCCTCTTTGCATGAATATGTTTATATAACATTTGGTGTACCCAACCCCCCCTGCGCTTTATCAGCAGCTATGGATATGTTGTAAAAACCAGTAGTATAAGAGGCTCTTACTTCGAGAGGGTTCCTTCAGTAGGTCATCACATATAGGACTAGCGCCACCTGGCGTCTGGCTGCACTGCACTTTTTCTAGCAATCCCTGACGGGACCGCCCACCCGATATCACGTGACCGACGTCGGCGTTGCGCTATATAGTGTACGGTCCCACGCCCGTGTACCAGTTCTTTCCCACTGTCGCCTCGTGTCAGTCGCATTGCAGACTTCCCAAGTGATTGTCGTTGAAAGTGCTTTTTTCTATGTTCCCACCGCATTTTTTCATACCATTTGTCGAATTTTCTTCTGTGTCTTCACCGAAGAAGTGTTCCACCTGTGGCACACAAATTCGACACAGACTGCCACGTTAAGTGTGTGATCTGCCTACGCCCAGACCACCCAGTCTCCTCTTGCCCAGACTACCAGCCTTTTAACTTGGCCACACGCAAAAGGAGGCAGCAGGCTTTGGAGGCCAATCTTTTAAAGACCCAGCTGGCATCTTCAGAAAAACAGGTAAAGCGGATGCGTTCTTCTTTTTTGGAAGGAGATTAAGAGGAACATAGGAAAGAGAAACACAGGGAGCGGGAGCGCTCCCCGGCAGTGTCCCATCTCGAGGCCTCTCTGCCCTTGACCAAAGCTTCTTCCCAGCCACTTCCTAAGGCCAAGGTAAGTCTGACAAGTCCTCCTGTGTTGGTAAGTCGGCCGCTGGCTCATTCAACAGCCTCACCACGCCTGCCGTTAAGTTGACCCCTGGCTTCTCCGGCCGCTGGTAAGACTGCTTCCCAGGCCTCGGGGACCCGCAGAGCACCAGCTGCTAAGTTGGCAGGGGCTCCTCCCCCTCCTGCCTGGCTCTGTCCGGTCAGATATCCGTCCCTGGCGGGTGCTCAGACGCGGCTTTTCCATTGAGGCCTAACTGCACCCAACCAGACTTCCGCAAGAGCCAGAGGGAGATTGCCCCTCTCCCCGCTTCTTTGCCAGTAGCTTCCCCTGTTCAGTCTACTACCTCAAGCGATGACAGTGCGGAACTCCTGGATATTGTCCACCCTTCCAGGTACATTCCACACTCCCTTGACGGGGTCGCAGGGATGGAGGCTCCTCCACAGCCGTTTGACCCTACTCCAGAGTCCCCTCCTATCCCTTCTGGGAGCACTCCCGATCAGACACCTGTGCAGGTCGAGATCCCTCCGCTGGACCCGGCCCCCCAGATGGACTCTGAGCCTGGGCCCAGTCGTCTGCCCCAGTCCTTCGGCTCTGGTGCCAGACACGGTCCCTCCGGATCACCCTCATCTGGCTCCGCCGGATCGGGTGATGCCGGTCCAGCTCACCTGACGTATGACCTGCCACCGATTTTATAAGACAGCGGGCCCTACGTGGGTTCCCCCTCCGTCAGATCTTCTGACATTGGACCTTTACTCAAGACCCCGGACTGTCCTGCATTACCCCTTGGGGTATCTTGGGGACCACCTCCCGGCTGGTCCTCCAGATTGGAGTGGTGCGGGGTGTTATTTTCCGGGTTATGGTCAGTACCTGGGTTATGGCTACCCAGGTTGCCAGGGATATCACTGCCCTCCTTCCGCGGTAATCCCTCCACCCCCCAAAAAAACTCCCCTTCTGCCTCCTCCACAGGCTGTGGTCCAACCGGACTTCAAGATTCTTATTCAGTCTTGGTGGCAGGAGCACGCGCGGAGCTGGTTTCTGACCTGGAGAGCAGACTCCCACCTCCGTGCTTTCCTAAATCTCCGTCCCCAAGGAGCTTGTCCCCTTCTACGGTTCACGTCCTGGGGACATCTCGCAAGGATATCACTCTTCTGGATCTTGGAGACCATCCAGATGTGGGGGACGAGGATGGTGGTGTCGCTGGAGGAGCACTCGGATCACGAGTCTTCGGTCCCTAATGGCAAGGTTTTCCCCAAGTCCTCTCTGGAGAACCCTGCCTTTTCGGACCTCCTGAGGTCTTTGCAGAACTACTTTTGAGTGGGAGTCTGAGAATCGGGATCCGATGTGGGAGAGACTCACCGAACACCTGTACCTGGAGTCTGTCCCCGATCCCTGTTCTTCCGCCCCGGCCCCCATGGATATGACCTCACCTCTACGGTCTGGCAGATGCCTCATTCCATCCCGGCTGTCCCCAGGAGGGCAGACAGGGTTTACCCGGGTGCCCAAGGATGCTCTGTTTCATCCGAAGGCAGACTCTGTTGTGATTTCAGCTGCTCATGATTGCACTTCAGCACCCAAGTACGTGAGCACCTCTCCTCCAGACAAGGAGTTAAGGCAGATGGACCAGTTCGGTAAGGTGGTCTATTCTTCGACCACATGTGCACTTCGGTCCCTTAATTATGTGGCCCATATAGTGTCTCACCAAAAGGCTATCTTGGCCAGGTTCGAAGCCCGAGTCCAGTCTATGGAATCTTCAGATCTCAAGGAGATCGCCAAGAAACTCTTCCTGTCCCACTTTTCTTGCAGGCATGCTTTGTGGGCTACCTATGACTCTGTCGATTCAGTAGCCCGTGCCTCCGCGTCTGCCGTTGCTTTGAGACGACAGGCCTGGCTTCGCATCTCTGGCCTCTCTAACGAGGTCCAGTCTGTTATTCAGGATGCCCCCTTTTGGAGCTCAGTGCTCATTGGTGGCAACACCAAAGGCATCATCATCTACCTTCGTAATAAAGGTCAGGCCCTGAGATCAGTGCAGTTCATATACCGATCGGGTGCCCAACAGCAGTAGTCCTTTCGGAAAAGGACCTGGAAGCAGAGGAAGCGGGCCCCGGCTTGTCGCCAGGGCAAGCGCAAGTCCACGGGTTCTGCAACTCCTTCAGACTTCAAGAATCAAACGTTCAGGGGCCCTCCCTGAGTGTCCTACCACCTCCTGTCCCTCGCCCCACCCCTCCCTCCTCAGCCTCTGTGTGGGGGGCCGGTGGGGGGTGGGGAGGTTCGCCCGCCACGCGCAGCAGTGGCAGGGCATCGTCTCTGATACATGGGTCCTGCAGCTGGTGTCCGCCGGTCACGCCATAGAGTTTCTGGAGATTGCGCCAGATTCTCCACCAATCTGGTCGTCGTCCTCTCTGGACCAGGCTTTTCTCGTCAGAGAAGTAAACTCTCAAGGAGACCATAGAGCACGTTCCCTTCCGGCAGAGGGGAAGGGGGTTCTACTGCCGCCACTTCCTGGTCCCAAAAAAGTCAGGCGACATGAGACCCATTCTTTGCTTGAGCAGTCTCAACATGTTAGAGTACAAGAAATTCAGAATGCTGACCCTCCAAGCCTTCTCCCTCTCCCTCTCCTGCTGGAGAATCAGTGGCTTTGTGCTCTGGATATGCAGGATGCTTACTTGCACATTCCAGTTTTCCCCAGCCACCGCTGGTTCCTGACGTTTTGTTTCCAGAGGGAGCATTTCCAGTTTCGGGCCCTCCCCTTTGATCAGTCTTCGGCACCTTGGGTCTTTGCCAAGTGCCTGGCGGTGGAGACTGCTTTTCTGCGTCGCTGGGGCATAGCAGTTTTCCCTTACGACGACTGGCTGATTTCGGTCCCTTCCAGGGATTTCCTTTCGGAAGCTTTGCATTTCATTCTGGATCTGTTCTCCAAGTTGGGGATTACTGTCAATTTCCCCAAGTTGTCTTTCCCCGAATCAGAGACTTTAGTTCATCGAAGCAGTCTTGGACACTGTCCAGTGCAGGGCCTTCCTGCCTCCAGAAAGGGTGGAACCCCTGGTCCGTCAGGTTTCAGTGGTGGCCTCATCCAGGACCATTCCAGCAAGGGAGGTCCTTCGCTCTCTCGGCCTGATGGTGGCTTCTATTACTGCCATTCCCCTGGCGAGGCTCCATATGAGAATCACTCGGTGGTCCTTGCAGGTGCAGTGGGATCGACTCCTGGATGATCTGGATCGTCTGGCCCTGGTATCAGCAGTCCAGAAAAATCTGCTTTGTTGGAGGGAATCCCTGTAACCTTTCATTGGGTCTCCCTTTCAGGAGTCCTATCCCCTTGGCACCTCTGACTACAGATGCATCGAATATGGCGGGTGGTGCATTTGAGGGAACACCAAGCAATATGTACTTTGGTCCAGCTTAGAGACGTTGTTACACATCAGTGTTCTGGAGATATGGGGTCTTGTACACGCTTCAGGCGTTCCAGACTCTTCTCCCCAAGGGATTACTGCTCATTCAGACGGATATGTCTGTAGTCTGGTATCTCAACAAACAAGGAGGAACTCGCTTGTACCCTCTCTGCAGGGAAGTGATGAGTGTGGAACTGGGCAGTACAGTACGATCTGTCCTTGGTGGCCGTGCATGTTCCAGGCAGACGGTCCTCAGCAGGTCTCGAACCCTTCATTCATGAATGGGAACTAAGTCAGGAAGTGGTGTAAAGTCTCTCTTCCTAAGGTGAGGGTGTCTGGAACTCTACCTTTTCACCTCCCCCTTCAACGCAAAACTTCACAAGTTTTGCTTGCTCGTTCCAGGGCATGGTGCTTTCTGTGCACGATGCATTGTCATCTCTCTTGGACAGAGAAATTTTTGTACGCCTTCCCTCAGTTTCCCATTCTCCAGAGGGTCCTTCTCAAACTCCAGGCAGAGAAGGCACAGGTGATACTTATCGTCCCTCTCTGGCTGAGACAAGATTTTGTTCCCGCGCTTCTGCAACAGTTAGCAGAGGAACCACCGGTTCCACTTCGTATGACTCATGACCTCTTGACACAGAATTAAGGCCGGCTCGTCCATCCAGGGCTCAGGACCCTGTACCTTCATGTGTGGCTCCTGCGGACATAGCAGTCTCCTGCTTTGGGGTCTCCTCTCGGGTTGCCCAGATAATTGTTGAGGCTAGAAAGCAGTCTACTCGTTCCACCTATGCTATGAAGTGGAAACGTTTTTCCATTTGGGCGGCTTCCAAAGATTGGAACACTTTCTCTTGTTCTGCCCCACAAGTCATGGTATATCCATCTTTCAGATTCGGGCCTATCCTATTTTTTTCTTGAAGGTCCATCTTTTGGCTATTTCTGCATACCACGAGCTGGTGGATGGTAAACCCGTGGCTCAGTTGGAAGTCACTAACTTTTCTGAAAGGGATTCTCCATCTGAAACCCCCCATCCGCAGCCCCACACTATCTGGATTCCAACTTTTTGTTGGAGAAGCTCGCTATCCCACTTTTGAACAAGCGATGAGCTGTGATTTACGATTCCTGTCCTGGAAAATGTTGTTTTTAGTTGCAGTTACCTCAGCTCGGAGAATTTCGAAGCTTCAGGCCCTGGTTTGTAAGGAGCCTTATTTAATTTCCCATAGGGACCGGGTGGTCCTTAGGACAAATCCTAAGTTTTTGCCTAAGGTGGTTTCGGAGGTCACACTGAATCAATCAGTGGAGCTCCCTGTTTTCTTTCAGTCCCCTGCAAACAGAGGTGAGGCACTCCTGCACACCATGGACGTGCATCGTGCTCTCCGATGCTATACTCATTGTACAAAGAGTTCCATAAGGATGATCAGCTGTTTGTCTCCTTTGCCCCTAGGTCTTTGGGCAAAGCTGTTTTTAAGCAGTACCTGTCTAATTGGTTGGGCAATTGTATTCGCTTCTGCTATCAGAAGTACGACAAGCCTATGCCGGGACCAGTCGGAGGTAATTCTACAAGGGGCATGGCTGATTCCGCAGCTTTTCTGTGCAGTGTTTCAGCAGCCAGTATCTGCACAGCAGCACCGTGGAGTTCTGTCCATACCTTTACTAAACACTACAGTCTGGACATTGCTTCTAGGTGGAGGGCAGGTTTTGGCCTAGCTGTCCTGCAGGGCCTTCTGTCCTAGGCTGGTTCCACTCTAGTGTTTTTCCTTGTTTTTTCCCCTCCATTGTTTCTCTTGGTCTCTCTCTGTAGAGGGACTGCTTGGTATTCAGTTCTATATGTGATTACCTACTAAGGGAACCCTCTCGAAGTAAGATAGTACAGATCTTACTTCGAGTGGGAGCTCTTGCAGCAGGCTATAACAGTTAGGACTATGCCGCAGGCACTAGGACCTTCTGGAAAACTTTTCAGCCAGCAGTATACAGCAGGGACCACCCCGGACGTCTGCCCCGCCCTGACGTCAGCCTGGTACAAAAGGGGGCGGACCCAGCTCCACCTCAGTTCTTTTCCTGCCGCGTCCCTCGCTCGTGAGAAGAAGCATTCTTTTTCCAGCTTGCCAGAAACAGCTAAATCTGTTTGAAACCCACTTTCGACTGTTTTTGTCTCTTTTCGACGGATGTCTTCGCTGTCGTCTCTCTCAGGAGCCACACCAGAACAAGTGGAACTGCGGGAGACAGATCCCTTCCAAGGACAGGACAAGCTCTGCATCTTTTGCCTCGGGCCAGACCACAACACCTCGGCCTGCTCAGCCTGCCAGGCATTCACCAGTCGGACCCGGATCTGACGTCTTAAGGCCCTGATGGCGTTCCTTTTTGAAAAAAAGATGGATCTGCACTCCTCAGAGGGGAAGCGCAAGAAGACCAAGCTCCATGGGAAAGACTAGTCGGTCCCGGCACCGGTCCTGGTCGTGGTCCCGTTCTCGTTCGCGGCCCTCTCCTAAGAAGGCCTGGGTTTCCCCGGGCTCAGGTGAGCATCCGAAATCTTCCCAGGCCAAGGCAGGCCCATCGGGAGAACCCGGCCAAGCCTAAGGTAACCCCGTCAAGGGTCACCACCAAGCCTTTGGAGGTCAAAGCTTTGGCCACACCTTAGGGCACTGGCGCCGCCTGCTAAAGGTGCGCCTCTGGAGCCAAATGACTCTCTGGTGGCCCCCCCCCCCCGGAACCCATCGGTCCCACCTCCAACACCGGTTGAAGGGGCGAAGGGTATGGGCGCGGCCACAGAAGAGCAGACGTCCCAGTCTCCCAAGCCCCCTCCGGCTCCCAAGAGGGCTCTCCTTTGCGGACAGACGTCTCTGATACTCCCTTTCTGGGCCGAGCTGCTGAGATTTTATTGAAGGACGAGCTGCAGGAGTTCTCCTTTGGTGGGGACAGGTCCAGAAGCGGACCCCCCCGTCGCCGGCCCAGTCACAGGTATTGGACCTGGTGGGCAAACCACAGCCTGGAGGCGAGCCTTCCCCAAGGATGTCCCCTGAGCGGCCGCCTACGCATCCACCCAAGGCTCGTTCCCGCTCTTTGTTCAGAGACCGCCGCAGATGCTCCAAGGACTCTGGAGAACGTCGCTGGTCTAGGTCTTGCACTTGCAGCCCTACTCTTTCTTCTGGGCGAGAGCGCTCCCGACCTCTGGCCGATGCCGGTCTACGCTCCGTCGCCGGTCCCGGGACCAGTCTTTGTACCGATGTTGGTCCCCCAGCTGCTGACTACGGAGGGAGTCTGGTCACAAGGAGAGGTCAGACTATTCCAGACCTAGCAGTCGATCCTCCTCTCCTTCATCGGCATCCTCTTCCTTTCTTGGGATCGGGCGGTCCCTGGGAGAGAAGGACCAGCCTTGCTTGCCTCTGGACGATCCAACCTTTATGGACGTCATGAGGCATATCCAGGCCTCCAGTGAGTGGGAGCCGGAGGACCTGGATCTGGAACGCCGAAGGTTGGCCAAATACTTGAGGCAAAAGGAGCCCAAACCATTGGTAGTCCCCTCCTTTGGTGGACACATTCCAGGACCTCACCCGGTCAACCTGGAGGCCGCCCAGCCTCCATCCCGGCTGTTCCCAAAAAAATCGGACAGACTGTATAAGGCCCCGAGGGCAGAAGCCTTTTTAGCAGAGAACCCTCAGGTGGATTCTTAAGTCGTCATGGCTGCCCATGACACGTCCAGGCAGCCGAAGCACCTTAGCTCGCAGCCTTCCGATCCGGAGTCTCTGTATTTGGACCAGGTGGGCGAGGTTTACTCTGCCTCCACCTGCTCCATCCGGTCCCTCGACTTCCTGACGCTTATGGTCCAGTACCAGAATGCTCTGTGGGAAAGGGGACAAGAGCTACTCAGAGCCATACCAGATTCTGAGCAGTAGACTGAGCTTCTGGACATTCTTAAATCTGGCTCCGATGTAGGTTCTCATGTCCTGAGAGCCTTGTACGACACTGCAGATACAGCAGCCCGGGCAGCTGCTTCCGGGGTTTGTCTTGGGTGCCATGCCTGGTTAAGAGTTTCAGGCTTTCACCAGGGTCTGCAGTCCGGTATCAGGGATCTGTCTTTCCAAGGTACCGTATTGTTTGGGCTTGAGACAGAAGCACTGATTTCACGTCTGCGGGAGTCTGGCAAGTCCATCTGGTCGGTCCAAATGTACCACTGCGACCAGCAACGGCAGCGGAAGAGGCCCTTTCGCAAGCCCTCAGGTAGTCAAGGTGGACAAGCCCGTGGTAATCAGCAGGGTTAGAGAGGTGGCTTTCGTAGGGGAGCCAGTAACCAGCAACCTGGAGGTGCTCTAACCGTGGGCCCAAGTCTTCCCAGGCCTTTTTGCCCATGTCGGTTCAGCCCAATGACTCCCTTCCGCAGCCCCGAAGACTGGTGAGATGGTCAGGGGCCGCTTCTCCCTTCATCTCGAAGAGTGGAGATTGATAACTGCAGACCAGTGGGTCCTAGATATTGTCAGGAGAGGACACGCTAGAGTTCAGAGTTCCCTCCAACTACTCCACCAAAGTACTCCCGATATCCTCATTTTCACATCCCACTTCTAGAAGGAGAAATTCGGACCCTCTTACAGAAAAAGGCAATAGAGGTAGTCCCCTTGCATCAGCGGGGAAAAGGGTTTTATTCCCACTTCTTCCTGATCCCGAAAAAGACAGGGGACCTTCGTCCCATCCTGGACCTTGGCTCCCTCATTCTCTTTATGGAGTACAAATGGTTCAGGATAGTGACCCTTCCAGGTCTACTTTCCCTACTGCATCAAGGAGACTGGCTCTGCTCCCTAGACATCAAGATGCATATATGCACATCGGGGTCTCCTCCCCACCGGAAGTTTCCGAGGTTCCTCTTCCAAGGGGAGTATTACCAATTCAGAGTTCTTTCGTTTGACCTCTCCTCCGCTCCTAGAGTCTTTACAAAGTGCTTGGCAGTGGTGGTGGCAGGGACATTGTGTCTTCCCTTGTTCGATGATTGGCTGCTTGCGGCCCCGTCCAGGTCAGGCCTGCTTCAAACTCTCAAACACTTATATTCTATTCTGAGAGTTGGGGTTCCCCCTAAAGCTTCTGAAATCATCCCCAAAGCCCAGTCAAAGACTCGCCTTTATTGGAGCAGTCCTGGGTTCTATCCAGGGCATGGCTTTTCTACCCCCGGACAGGGGCGATCGCCTGTGGGAGATTGCCAAAGGGATCTCAATAACTCCTCAGGTTCCAGCAAGGAATTTCCTCAGGTTGCTGGGGCACATGGCAGCCATTCCAGTCACTCCTCTGGCCCGCCTCCACATGCGGGTCCCACAGTGGATGCTCAGGGTGCAGCGGGACCAAGGCTCCGACGATCTAGACTTTCTAGTCAGGATCACAGAGCCAGTCAGGAGAACTCTACTTTGGTGGATGGACCCCCACAATTTGGAAAGAGGGGTCCGGTTCCATCCGGAGCCACCGGGTCAGACCATTAACAGATGCGTCAGATCTGGGCTGGGGAGCGCACCTGGGTACTCGTCAAACACAAGGGGTTTGAACACCTGAGGAGCGATCTCTCCATATCAGTGTACTGGAAATGCGAGCGGTCCTCTATGCCCTACAAGCATTTCAGGATGACCTGGTACCAGGCTCTCTTCTCATTCGAATGGGCAATATGGCGGTCGTTTTCTACATCAACAAGCAAGGGGGCACTCTTTCGTGCCCCCTTTGCAGGGAGGTGATGAGTCTGGTACTGGGCACTGGAACAACGCATTCTATCAGCTACGCACATTCCAGGCATCCTGAACAGTCTGGCCGACAGCTTAAGCAGGTCTTGTTCCAGAGCGCACGAGTGGGAGCTGTTACAGTCCGTAGCAGATCAGCTCTTCGACAAGTGGGGGGGTCATCCAGAGCTGGACCTCTTTGCGTCACCACGCAACGCCAAACTTCCAATTCTTTGCTCGCGAGAGCACGTGCCTGGAGTTTTCTGGCCAGATACGTTATCCCTTTGGGCAGGGAGGTTTCTCTACGCCTTTCCGCCCTTCCCTCTCATTCAGAGAGTTCTGCTGAAATTGCAGGGAGAGGGGCTCAAATGATTCTAGTAGCCCCCCAATGGATTTGGCAGATTTGGTTACCACTCCTGCAGTGGTTATGCACAGAACCTCCAACTCCGCTGCCCATATGCTTGCAGTTGCTATCCCAGGAACAGGGATAGCTGGTCCATCCGGATCTCCGTTCCTTACATCTGCATGCTGGGCTCCTTCAGACGTAGCTCAGAGATAATGGGGTTTCCCCGGAGGTAGCGGCAGTCCTAGTGTCGGCGAGGAATCCCTCCACCCACTCTGCCTATGCTATGAAATGGAAGTGGTTTTGTCTATGGCCCTCGTCACAGCATTTGGACCCTGGCACCTGTCTAGTGAACTCAGCGTTACAGTACCTCCTCCTCTTGTACCAACATGGCCTGAGTTACTCCTCTATTAAGGTGCACATGTGGGCTGTCTCCGCCTATCATGCTCTGATTGGAGACAAGGCATTAGCACAGTTGGATGTCGCCCGCACTTTTCTGAGAGGAATTTTGCATAGGAGACCTCCCATTAGGGATCCTATCCCACCCTGGGACCTCCTTTTTGTGTTGGAGAAGCTTACCCTCCCTCCGTTTGAGCCGGCAGCAGATTGTGAGCTGCATTTTCTTTCCTGGAAGTTTTTTTTTTTTTTGGTTGCTATTACCTCAGCTTGAAGAGTTTCTGAGCTTCAGGCTCTAATGTGTAAAGATCCGTATTTGGTTTTCCACAGGGAAAGGGTTTCCCTTAGAACACATCTAAGTTTCTTCCGAAAGTGGTCTCTGGGTTGACCTTCCAGTCTATTTCCCTTCCCCATCTAATAGAGGGGAAGCTTTCCTTCACACATTGGATGTCCACAGGACTTTGAGGTATTGCCTCAAAAGGACGGCTGCTCACGGTCAGTCAGAGCAACTCTTTGTGGCCTTTGCACCACAATGCTTGGGCAAACCGGTGACCAAGCAGCCTATTTCGAAGTGGATCGTCCACTGCGTATCCTTCTGCTATGAAAAGCGCAATAAACCCTACTGGGTCTGGTCAGGGGTCAGTCCACTAGGGGAGTGTCTGCTTCTTTTGCCGCCCTGAGAAATGTCTCCATAAGGGACATTTGTGCGGCCGCTACCTGGAACTCTGTGCATACCTTTGTCAAGCATTACAGCTTGGATATAGTCTCCAGAGACTGTGCTGGTTTTGGTCTGGCTGTTTTGCAGGGGCTTTTGTCCTAGGCCTCTGGAGTCGGTATATTCCACCTCCCGGGGTAGACTGCCTCTTTGGTGTGGGACTGCTTGGTATTCAGTCCTAACTGTTATCGCCTGCTGCAAGAGCTCCCACTCGGAACTAAGATAGTACAGTTACGTAAGAACCTATCGTAACGGTAGATCTTCGGGAGGAGCTTTTGCAGCGGGTGTTACTTTCCCACCCGCCTTCCCCCTCAGTGTGCAGATCTTCATCTACATCTTTGAGTGCTTTGTCTCCTTCAGTTGTCTGGGTATGTTCGCGGGCCTTGGTGGGGGAACTGAGGTGGAGCTGCGTCTGCCCCCTTTTTGTACCAAGGCTGACGTTGGGGCGGTCTCTGCTGTTTACTGCTGGCTGAAAAGTTTTCTGGAGGGTCCTAGTGCCTGCAGCATAGTCCTAACTGTTATAGCCTACTGCAAGAGCTCTTGAAGATGTGCTATTACGGTAAGTTCTTGCGTAACAGTAGATTTTAGAGAGGTTCCTTCAGTAGGTCATATTTTCCCACCCTAATTTCTCCCTATTTATTTAGGGACTCCAGATTCTGTTCCCTCCTGCTGTCGGGCCTATTCTAGGCTCTGGTGGGAGAACTGGAGGGCGGGCACAGGGACCGTCCACTATATAGTGTCACGCTGACATCGAGTGGGTGGTCCCCTGTAAAGGATTGCTAGAAAGTCTGCTGTGTGGCCAGATGCCAGGTGGCGCTACTCCTAAATGTGGTGACCTACTGAAGGAACCTCTCGAAGATCTACTGTTACGGTAAGTTCCTATCTAGCAGTACTTTCTCTATACATTCTGTTTACCCAATGTACCTTGTGGTTCCGTGGTGAGCACAGAATTTGTCCAGGACTTACTTAGCGCTATGGCGATTGGTGCCGGAGGGTCGCAAATTCATAAAACCCTGACCGTAACCCCGAGCTTGAGCCTCTTTCCCCAAACTGGGAGGAGGATGCTTTACTTGATTGAGGTCCTGGAAGAGAAGCCAGCAAGGTGCAGGAGTTGGAGCTCTTGCAGCAGGCAGTAGGCATTAGGACTATGCCACCAGGCACCAGAAGCCCACGGAAGCCTTCTAGCTAGCAGTCTTCAGCGGGGAACCGCCCCTACGTCTGCTCCTCCTGTTAGCCAGTGGTATAAAAGGGTTCTCGGCCCCACCTCAGTTCTTTTCCCGCCATTGACCCATTCGTTTCTGCTCCTCGGATGCCTTCTTGCAACAGTTCTGACCGCTTTCGCGTCTTGCGTGTTTTTTTTTTTTTTCCTTTTCCAGTTAAAAATCTTCTCATTTAATTCTTTTTTGCATGTCTTCTACCCCGGCGTCATCAGTTTCATCCATGGAACGAAGAAAATTCCAAGTACACCTACGGCAAGTAGCTGCTGTCGGACGGCCACGAGGCCAGCTTTTTCTGCCTAGGTTCGAACCACAACACCGTGGCCTGTGAGCACTGCAAGGCGTTAAACTCCTGGACTCTGATCTGCCGTCGGGAGACCCTCAAGGCTCACCTTGCCGAGATGCAGAGACAGCAGGGAAGAGCCATTATTCATCCTCGTCAGTTTTCACCTCCTCCACCTCGAAGTCGCACAGGGGGAAAAAGGAAGAGGACCATGAAAAGTCCCGGGGTCACTCCCGTTCCAGGTCCCTGCTGCACAAAAGTCTTTGTCCAGATCCTTGTCCCACGGGGGATCGGACCACTGTTTCCGGCCTGCCCACGTCTCCGGGCAACCAAGCCTCCCACTGCCATCCTGGCATTGGGCAGAGATGTCAGGGTTAGAGACTTCGGCCTCTACCCTGGCACCCCTTAAGGGGATAGCCACACTGGCAGGGTCATCCTTCACCTTAGAGGCTGTGACCACCCCAAAGCAGGACAGTGATGCTTCGGCACCTACTCAGTCCGGAAGACTGTCTTGTCCAAGGCCTCTGACAGGATGCCCCGTCGTTGGGCAGGCGTCTGACTCTGCTCCTCCGCCCCTTTGGTGAATTCGCCTCAGGCTCCGGCTAAGCAGTCTGCTGCTCCTCCCCAGACTCTGCCAGGCAGCAGTCTGCTAAAGGCACACTTTTCCAGGCGACGGATTGGCCTTCACCCACCTCCTTGCCAGGGCCATTCCTCACTGATTGAGGATCTAGGCCAGTGAGACACGCCTAGCTGCCCCGATTGGTCTGTCTCTGCTGCTGCCTCAGACGCCGGACACCCTGATAGGTGCTCTGACGCCGGGTAAACAGATGCCAGCTCCACAGTCGCCCGCCGGTCCATCGACACCCTGCAGTTTCTAAGGTCCAGATCCAGGAGCTCTTCTGCTTTTGGTGGAATCTGGTCAAAGACTCCTCCCCACGGAACCAGTAACTGCTGCGGACCGAGACATGGATCAGGAACCTAAACCACCCACTTCTGCCCCAGGATAGCCATTCTCCGAGCCCAGAGGACCACAGTGGTAGACCCGCACAAAGGGGCGACATCATCGCAGATGCTCCCACTCTTCTAGTTGCCACCGTCGCTGGTCTTCCCACAGCGGATGTTGGTCCCATAGCAGACAGCGCTTTAGCTCTTTGTCCTCCTCCTTCGGTGGACTCCAGCAGTAGCTCCGTGTCTTCGGGCTCTGGCTATTCAGTACCTAGGGGTTGCCTTTCTTCCCAGGATAACAAGGACACCCCCAGATGACCCAACGTTCATGGACATCATGAGGCATATCCCAGACCTCCTCCGGATGGGAGATGGAGGACATGAATCTGGAGAGGCAGAGGTTGGCTAAATAACTGAGGCAGAAGGAGCCCAAGCCCCTAGTGGTGCCTCCTTTGGTTGACACTTTCCAGGACCTGACTAGGTTAACCTGGAAACATCCTTCTTCCACCTCTGCTGTCTCCAAGAAGTCAGACAGGCTGTATAGAGCCCCTAGGGTGGAGCCTTTCCTTGTGTAACACCCTGTGGTGGACACAATGGTGATGACGGCTGCTCATGATAGATCGAAGTCTAAGCACCTAAGTTCCCAACCTCCCGACCAGGAGTCCTGATCGACCAGATGGTCAAGAAGGTCTATTCATCCTCCGCTTGCTCCACCCAGTCCCTCAACTTTCTCACACACATGGTGCAGTATCGGAACACCCTGTGAGAGAAAGGTATTGAGATGGCTCAAGCCCTTTCAGACTCTGCACAAACAATTGAGCTACTGGACCTCCTCAAATCTGGGTCAGATGTGGGCACCTATGTCTTGCGTGCCTAATATGACATTGCAGATATGGTGGTCAGAGCTATGGCTTCCGGCGTTTGTCTCAGGTGCCATGCCTGGCTCAGAGTCTCATGATTCTCCCAGGATCTGCAGTCTGGCATTCTGGACCTCCGCTTCAAGGGCTCGGTCCTTTTTGGAGACGAGATGGGAAAACTGATCAGTCACTTCCACGACTCCGGGAAGCCTGTTTGATCCATCCCAAAAATGTATAAAATGGACCAAAAACCTTTCAAAAAGCAGCCATTTCAAAAGCCCTCAGGTCAGCAGCCCCAAAAACCAGCCTCAGCAGAGGGGCGGCTTCAAAAGAAAGGCAACCTCCCAGACTCCTGTAAGCTCTGCCTCTTGGACTCCAAAGTCCTCCCAGGTCCTCTGCCTACTCCTGGAGCTACCCAGTGACTCCTTACCCTTCCCCCCGATGGAGTCAGTGGGGGAAGTCAGGGGGTCGATTTTCTTCCTCCCATCTTGAGGGATGGAGGAAAATAACTATAGACACCTGGGTTTTGCAGCTCATAGAAAAGTCGTACTCTGGAGTTCGAGCAGATACCTCTGGATACTCCACCAGTGTCCTCTCACTATCCTCCTCATGTACCCCTGATCGAAGGGGAAATTTGGGCCCTTTGGCAAAAACAGGCTGTAGAGCCATCCCCCCCCCAGCTCAACAGGGAAAAGGGTAATCTTACTTCGAGAAACAGCTCTTGCAGCAAGTTACACCATTAGGACTGAAGCCAGCAGGTGCCAGGACCCCACAGAAATTTTCTAGCTAGCAGTATTCATTGGGGACCGCCCCTGACGTTGGTCCCATCCCCGTCAGGCACAGTACATAAGGGGGCGGTCCCCCAGAATCCCCAGTTCTCTTCCTGCTGTCGACTTGCCAGCATCGGCCTCTCGGTCTCGTACCTAGTGCATGACTACTTGGAACTTCCAGAGTTTCTGCATGACTAATGTCCCCTCCAACCTCTTCATTTGAGGGTCCCCTTTCAAAGTGTGCCTGCGGAAAACAGATCCCTTTCAAGGATCCCGATTCCTCCTGCGTGCGTTGCTTAGGCCTGGACTACGATACTAAGACCTGCACCTTTTGCCAGGGGTTCAACAGCCGCACCAGGATCCGCCATCAGAAGATACTTCAGGCTTACCTGTTAGAGGAAAAATTTAATAGGATGGACAAGGAACCTTCCTCCAGGGGTGATTCTTTCTCCAAGGTCCACAAGCACAGGGAGAAGGCAAGGTCCAGATCCCCAAACCGGGCCTCAGACTCGCGGAGCTCAGGCTCCACCCGATCGGACTGCTCTCCTTCCAGGGCTAGGTCTCAGCCCCCTCCGGTCAAGGTCTGGGCTTCCAGTGGTTCTTTGACTCTTCTGCCCATTAAGACCTTCAGGCCCTCGGCATCCTCTGCTCCCTCTCGGGCCTCTTCAAAGTCCTCTGAACGCCACAAGTCTCCCTCTTCCACCCGACGTCAGGACCCCGACTCCAGGTTGGCCTCCCAGCCCCCTAGGGGCCCGGATCCTCCACCCAGGAAGACTAAGGACCTGACGTCCCTCAAGCGGACTGACGCACTGAGCGCTGGCCGTCACCGGACCAGTGGAGTCGGCCAAGCAGCTGACGTCAGCCTCACTGGGGCCGAAGACCGTCCTCCAGTCACTGATTGACACCGGTCACAGGGACTCCACGGAGAAGGACACGGCGTTGCCCAAAGTCCAGGCGGGCGACACAGAGGATTCTGGGCTTCCGAGGGAACCTTCGCCCACCCTGGAGACACCCGAGGACTAGACGCCTGACCCTGGTGACGGACCACCGGTGCCAGGCCTGTCGTCTGGCATGAATATTCAAGAAGTAAAGGAACTCTTTACTTTCTGGTGGGACACCATCCGCAGACACGTCCCAGTGAAACCTCCTCCTCCTCTTCCTACGCCCCCTCCTCCACCACAGGGGCCAGCAGGACGACCACCAACCTCACAAGGAGCAGACTCCACCTCCTGGGGTAGATCCCAGTATCGGAGAAGGCCTCCCTCAAGATCTCCATCAGGGTCTCCCAGCCCCAAGCGACCCAGACATCTGCAGTATACCCCGTCGGGGGAGTACTCCAGATCTCCTCCTCCACTCAGCATTTTATCACGTGACCCACATGACCTTCCCAGGTATCCTCCGGATGACCCCTCTTTCTCTGAGATCATGAGGCACATCCAGGACAACATGGGGTGGGATGCTGAAGAACCCGAGCCCGAAAGACAGCGCCTTGCCCGTTATCTTCGGCAGAAAGACCCAAAGCCGGTGGTAGTGCCACCCTGCGTGGACACCTTCGTGGACGTCACCAAGGCTGCCTGGAAGCGTCCGCACTACACTCCTGTGGTGCCAAAGAAAGCTGACCGCCTGTACAAGACCAAGAGAGAGGACCAGTACTTGGCTGAACAATCTCTGGCAGACTCCCTGGTCATTACGGCCTCACATGACCAGTCCCAAAGACCGCAACACATGAGCACAGAGCCACCGGACCAGGAATCCAAACAATTGGACGCCCTGGGGAGACGCATGTATAAGGCCGCTACATACTCCATCAGGTCCCTGAACTACCTAACCCACATGGTACAGTTTCAGAATGCCCTATGGGAACAGGGCCAGGACCTGGTCGATAAACTTCCAGATGGCAAGCAGAAGGCGGAGCTCCTAAACCTCCTCCGTACTGGGTCTGATGTGGGGACCCAGGTACTACGAACTGCATATGATTCTGCGGACTCGTCCGCCAGAGCTGCAGCCTCGGGCATCTGTCTCCCAAGACACTCTTGGCTCCATGTCTCCTGCTTCACCTCTGACATACAGAAGAACATTCTTGACGTCCCCTACAACGGCAAAGTACTTTTTCGTGAACCCTCAGAGAAGGTGATCAAACTTCAGGACGCTGGGAAGGCAGTCAGGTCTGTACAGGCCATGTATAGACCCAGGCCCGGTTCCTTTCGTAGAAACCAGAGGCGTTTTCGCAGCCGGCAGCAAAGACAGCAGCCACGTTCCAGCCAGTAACAGAGGAGCTCTTTTCAGTGAAAAGCCTAGGCCAAGTCATCCCCAGGCAGAGCCGAACGTTACATTAAACCGGCCCAGCCTGCAGGGACCAGTGCTGCCACAGCATGATTCCCCCCCCCCCGATCAACGGGTGCAAAAGGTCAGGGGTCGCATTGCTCGCCACTTTTCAGGTTAGCAGTCGATCACCACTGACCAGTGGGTTCTTCAATTGGTCAAGAAAGGCCATTTCATATCATTTCTCGACCATCCACTGGCAAGACCTCCCCTGCTTTCCCATTACTTGGATCAGCACGCCCTGCTTATATGGCAGGAGGTGCTCACGCTCCTGGAAGAAGCGATGGAGCACGTTCCATGGAACGGAACTAGAGGGATGCAGGATGATATTCTCAATTCTTGTTCCTAAGAAAACGGGATCTCCATCCGATCCTAGACCTCAGAGTCGGTCCTGTACAAACGCTTCCGCATGGTGACCCTTCCAGGTCCGATTCCCATGTTCAAGCAGGGTGCCTTTCTAGCGTCTTTGGACATACAGGATGCCTATCTGCATATACCCAGCGCTCGAGCGCACAGAATGTTTCTGTGCTTCGAGTTCCAGGGCCACCATTATCCGTTCCGAGCCCTCCCTTTCGGACTGTCATCGGCACCTCTGGTATTCACGAAGTGTATGGCGGTCGTAGCGGCGACTCTGAGGAGGCAATACCACTACGTTCCCCCTACCTGGACGACTGGCTTCTCATGGCGCCCTCTCGGGTGACCTTGATGTCCGCCATTCACTATACTCTGTCTCTGTTCGAGATGCTGGGCATCTTGATCAATCAAGAGAAGTCTTGTCTTGTTCCGTCTCAGACTCTGCAGTTCACAGGCGCAGTTCTGGACACTATCCAAGGGAAAGCTTTTCTTCCCCAGCACAGAGCGGAACACATCAGATCCCTCATCGGGGACATTTCGACAAAGACTGTTCCTGCCAGATTGGTCCTTTGCCTGCTCGGACACATGGCGCGGCCATTGCAACAGTCCCATTTGCTTGTCTCCACATGCGACTCACCCAGTGGATGTTACGGGTCTAGTGGGATCAAAAGCAAGACCATCTGCAGCTTCCAATCCGGATCACGAAGACCGTAATCCGGGATTGGCAATGGTGGCTAGATCCGAAGAATCTATCGGCAGGGGTGCCCTTCGTTGTGCTGTCTCCGATTGTGATGCTGTCTACAGACGCCTCAGGGCGCGGATGGGGAGCACACCTCGATGGTACTGGTCTCAGGGCTTGTGGACAGCCCAAGAGACTCGTCTCCACATAAACATCCTGGAAATGAGAGCAGTCCTTTATGCCCTGCAGGCCTTCCAGTTGGATATTTCACCGGTTACTGTTCTGTGACAGACAATTCCGCGGTGATGTATTACCTCAACAGACAAGGAGGCACCCATTCCTACCCACTTTGCAGGGAGACCAGGAGGGTGTGGGATTGGGCTTTGCAGCACGGTGCAAACCTCATTGCTGTTCATGTCCCAGGAGTGGACAACATCATCGCAGACAGCCTGAGCCGCTCTCAGGCCAGAGTCCTCAAGTGGGAACTACTACAGGAGTTAGGATCTGTTTCACAGATGGGGTACACCAGAGTTGGACCTTTTCATGTCTCCATCCAACGCAAAACTGCCCAATTGTTGCTCGCCAGATCCAGGGCCTGGTGTTTTCTGGCGAGACGCGTTGTCCCTCTCCTGGGCGGGCAGATTCCTTTATGCCTCCTCCCCCCCCCCTTCCATTGATCCAGAGGGTTCTTCTGAAACTTCGCAGAGAGCAAGAGACGCTGATACTCATCGCGTCGTTCTGGCCCAGGCAGATCTGGTTCCCTCTGCTACATCAGCTATCCGGGGAACCTCTGGTGCCTCTGCCGATCAGCTCTTACTTGTTGTCTCAGTAGGAGGGCTCCTTGGTCCATCTGGACCTTTGTTCACTGAGCCTGCACGCTTGGCTCCTAGAGACATAGCCATTTTACGACATGGGGTCTCACATGAGGTAGCTGACGTTCTGGTGGCCGCGAGAAAACCGGCCTTACGCCATGAAATGGCACCGTTTTTTGCCTATTGGCTCAAGCGTGGGGGTTTTCGCCTCTAGACTGTCCAGAAAGGCCGGTCTTGGACTGCCTCCTGTCTCTCTTTCAGACAGGCTTGGCCTGCTTGATCAAAGTACACCTCTGTGCCATATCAGCCTATCATTGTCCAATGGGGAATAATAAAAACTGCCATCACAGAGGTAACGAGCCTTTGTGTGAAGCAAATAAACAAAACAAGACGATGTAAGAAACCACTATGGTTCTCAAAGGAAGTGGCAGTGAAGGTTCAAGAGAAAAAGAAAGCATTCAGGAAGTACAAGGAATAGCAGAAGGAGCAGGACAGAGAACTGTATCAGTTAAAGCAAAGGAGGCTGGGAAGGCAGTCAGAACAGCAAAGGCCCAAACCGAGAAAAGATAGCCAACTCAGTTAAGAAGGGATAAAACCTTTATAGGTACATCAGGGGCGAAGGAAGACCAAGGGAGGATAGTGAGGCTTAATAAAGGGGAGGGAGGGTGGGCAGAGGGAGACTGTGAAAAGGCAGAGATACTAAACAAATATTTTTGCTCAGTATTTACAAAGGAAGAGGGGAGGTACATAAAACAAACAGTAGTAACACTCTGGATACAGAAGTTGATACCGCCCATTTACAGAACAAAGGGTTCTGAAAGAACTCTTAAAACTGAAGGTGGACAAAGCAATGGGGCCTGATGGGATTCATCCCAGAATTCTAAAGAACTAAGGGTAGAACTAGTGACACCACTGACTACCCTCTTTAACAAATCATGGGAGGATGGGGTGGTACCCGAGGACTGGAGGAGGGCAGATGTGATTCCCTTCACAAAAGTGGGAGCAAGGCAGAAGCAGGAAACTATAGACCTGTTAGTTTAACCTCAGTGATAGGAAAATGATGGAATCACTTCTAAAGGAAAGAATTGTCGGTATCTAGAGGCCAGAGGGGCACAGGACCTAGGCAGCATGGATTCCAGCGGGAAGGTCATGCCAGGCGAATCTGATAGATTTCTTTGACTGGGTGACCAAAGTAGTAGATCAGGGAGGGGCTGTGGGCATGGCCTACCTAGACTTTAGCAAGGCATTTGACACAGTCCCACATAAAGATTAATATGCAAGTTAGCCAGCCTGGGAGTGGGTCCCAAGATGACAGCCTAGGTAAAGAATTGGCTGGAGAATAGGACACAGAGTAATAGTAAATGGAGTCCACTCTGAAGAAAGGGGTTACTAGTTAGGTACCACTGAAGTTCAGTATTAGGACGGTCCTCTTCAATGTCTTTATAAGCGACATTGCAGAAGGACTGGAAGGAAAAATGTCTCTTTGCAGATGACACTAAGATCTGCAACAGAGTTGATGCACAGGGTGGGGTGGAAAGGATGAGAAAGGACTTGGCAAGGTTAGAGGAATGGTCAAATGTATGGCAGCTTAGATTCAATGCTAAGAAGTGCAAGGTAATGCACCTGGGAAACAAAACCCAGGGAAGAGTACACAATGGGGGTGAGATACTAACAACAACAAAAATGGAAAGGGACCTGGGGTAGTCATATCAGATGACCTAAAGGCAGGGCAAGCAATGTGAGAGGGCAGCAAGGAGGGCTGGGGATACTGGGATGCATAGGGAGAGGCATCACCAGTAGAAAACAGGAAGTTGTTATCCCTCTGTACAGACAGCTGGTGAGATCCCATCTGGAGTACTGTATGCAGTTCTGGAGACCCAATCTCCGCAAGGACATAGACAGGATGGAAGCTGTCCAGAGGAGCAACTAAAATGATGCAGGGTCTGCACCGAAGACATTTGAAGAGAGACTTAAGGAGCTTAATATGTATAGCCTCGAGGAAAGGAGGAGAGGGGACATGATAGAAACTTTCAAGTACCTCAAGGGAATCAACAAAGTCCAAGAGGGTAGCATCTTTCAAAAAAGGTGTGCAAGAACAAGAGGCACAATTTGAAAATAGAGGCGGCTCAGAGGTAATTTAAGGAAGTATTTTTACAGAGAGGTTGTGGATGCATGGAGCGGCCTTCCGAAGGAGGTTGTGGAGTCAAAATCAGTGGTGGAATTCAAGCATGCATGGGATAGTCATAAGGCAGTTCTGGGGGATGGGGTAGGAAGAAGTAGGCTGCTGGTTAACTAGGATCTGCAGCTTATCCACTAGGTAAGAAATGGGCAGACTGGGTGGGCCAAGCGGTCCTTATCTGCCGTCAAATTCTATGTTTCTATCTCAGCCTATCACCTCCTGATGAGCCACGCCATATCTCAGTTGGACACGACACGAGCCTTCCTGAGAGGTGTTCTCCACCTTAGATCTCCGATTTAAGGATCCAGTTCCGCCATGGGATCTACCCTTTGTCCTGGAGCAGCTCACGCTGCCACCCTTTGAACCAGCTGCGGATTGCGAGCTACGTCTTCTCACTTGGAAGACGTTGTTTTTAGTTGCTGTTACTTCGGCCAGAAGAATTTCTGAACTCCATGCACTCATGTGCAAAGAGCCTTATTTGGTTTTTCACCAAGATAAGGTATCCCTATGGACTAGTTCCAAATTATTGCCTAAGGTGGTCTCGGCTCTCACCCTTAATCAAGACCTCGATCTACCAGTGTACTTTTCCCAACTAATCAAATCGAGGAGAGGCTCTGTTGCACACCCTGGATGTGCATAGGTGTCTCGGATACTACCTGTCCAGAACCAAACACCACCGAAAAATCTGACCAGCTTTTTGTCTTCTATGCCCACAGGATGCTGGGAGCTCCTATTTCCAAACAGTCGCTGTCCAGGTGGCTCATTCAGTGTGTCACGTTCTGTTACCAGAAGCGTAACAAACCCTTACCAGGCACAGTTAAGGGTCATTCCACAAGAGGGGTGGCTTTCTCCTTTGCAGCCCTTAAGAATGTGTCCACCTCAGCCATCTGTGCTGCAGCTACTTGGAGCTCCGTCCACACTATCAGGCATTATAGCCTGGAGAGTTCATCGAGAGGCGAAGAGCAGGTTTCGATCTAGGAGTCCTTCAAGGACTTCTGTCCTAGGCTTTGGTTTCATTAAAGATTTCTACCTTCCCTCTTCCCAATGGTGTGGGATTTCCACGATTGCTTGGGACTCTGTCCTAATGGTGTAACCTGCTGCAAGAGCTGTTTCCCGAAGTAAGATAGTACCGTTGCGTAAGAACTTACCGTAACAGTAGATCTTCGAGAACAGCTCTTACAGCAGGTACTTTCCCTCCCACCATCCTCGCTGGAGGTAGATTCTAGTTTCAACATCCTTCTCCAAGGATCAGGTGTCTCCGCATTTCTCTGTCTGCCATTTGATGGCGGATCCTCTGTCCCCTCTTCTGATGTCATCCAGCATCTGGAGGGAGAACGGGGGATTCTGGGGGACCGCCCCTTATGTACTGTGCCTGTCGTCTGGGGACCAGCTAGAAAATTTCCTTGGGGTCCTGGCGCCTGCCGGCTTCAGTCCTAATGGTGTAACCTCCTGTAAGAGCTGTTCTCGAAGACCTACTGTTACGGTAAGTTCTTGTGTAACTGTACTTTCTCACTTTTTCCTAGTTCCCAATAAGACCGGGGACATTCGGCCCATCCTGGACCTCCACTTCCTAAACAAATTCATAGAATACCAAAGGTTCAGGATGGTCACATTGCCAGGTCTGATTCCCCTCCTATACCAGGGGGACTGGCTGTGCTGTCTAGATGTGCAGTACACATAGCTGCACATTCTGATTTTCCCACCCCACAGGAGGTTCCTGCGTTTCCTCTTCCAGGGCAGACATTCCCAATTTTCAACCTTGCCATTTGGCCTTTCCTCTGCTCCTAGAATCTTCAAGTGCTTAACGGTAGTGGCTGCGGCTCTGCGGCATAAGGGCCATTGCATCTTTCCCTACCTAGACTACTGGCTCCTGGCAGCTCCCATGAGAGGACAGCTAGCTAGCACTCTGACACCTTTATGCTATTCCGAGAGCTGGGGATCACCCTGAACATCTCCAAGGCCCAGTCAGACTCCACTTCATTGAGGCGGTCCTGGACACCATCCAGGGCAGGGCCTTCCTCCCTTCAGACAGGGGAGATCGCCTTAGAGTTTAGGCCTGGATAGTATCCTGTGCTCCTCTGGTCATGGCAAGAGTCTGCCTGAGACTCCTCGGCCACATGGCAGTGGCCATCCCAGTGGTTCCCATAGCTCGCCTCCATATGTGGGTTCCTCAGTTGCAATGGGACCAGCGGTTCGACAGCCTAGATCAGGTGGTCCTGGTCTCTGACTCTGTTTGCAGGACATTAACCTGGTGGCAGGACCCGCCCAGCCTTTCGACTGGTCCACTCCCGGCAGGAGCCCCCCCCCCCCGAGTCGAGTTCTGACCACAGATGTCTCGGGCCTCGTTGGGGTGCTCATCTGGGTGTCAGACCCAGGGACCTGATCACCAGACTCCAGCAATCACTCCTTCAACGTTTCTGAAAATGCGAGCAGTCCTTGAATACCTTACAGGCCTTCAAGTGGACTTGTCTCTGGGCCCTCTTCTCATTTAGATGGACATGTCCGTAGTCTTTTACATCTGGGGGCGGGGTGACTACTCATTCCTACCCCTCTGCAGGAGGGTCTGGTATTGGGCACTGGACCACCAGCTCAAACTCACCACTGATCTTATCTGTGTCAGTCTTCACCATTCATCACCTTTGGGTTACTGGCTGGAGGTCATGACCCGTGGAGTTTTTGATGGACAGTTGGCCTTTCATTGGCGGTGCCCTCGAGGCTGGCGCACTGCGTGGCGCTCGCAGGTTGGCCGTTAGGTGTTGACTCCACCCTCCCGCCAGTTCTTCATCTCCTGCTGTCGAAGTCACCTCGTGGGAAACTCCAAGAAGAATTTCAGAGGCCTGCCTCTACAGTTGAAGCCTTCGGCTACATTTTCGAGACTCACTGTGTGTAGTCCGTCTACTCCATATATCCTGCCAGTTCTGTTCGCTCCACTTGACGTTGCCTGGTAAGACTGTTGCTTATTTACTTTGCAATGTCGGGTCTTGTTTCGATGCTGTTTTTCTCATAGGTCATGGCTCGGTCGGAGGGCAAGAAATCTTCTAAGACGGGATGGCCACCCATGCGGCCGTAAGTACTGTCACCGACCAGCACGACCGATGCCCTGTGTGTCTTGGCCCGCTTCACAACATGGATTCGTGCGACGCCTGTTTCTCTGTGGACGGCCGGATCATTGAGCAACGCGCGTGGAAAGTGGAGCGAACTCTGCCCACTTTCAGGGTCGGGTCAAGCCGCATTCTCTTGGCCTTTCCTTCAGGTCCTGTCCTGGTTCTATACGGACAGAGGAGGAGGGGGCCCTGTCGTCTTGTAGTCTAGCTGTAGCAGAGGCCCCTCCCATGGTGCAGGGGCCTGGTCTGTCTCTTGGGGGGAGATGGGAGGCGCCACATCGGCAGTCGTCCCTTCGGGATTGAAAGCTCCCTGGTGTAGCACCCGCGGCTTGCAGGCTGGGTCACGCTGTCCGGCGCTATTTTGGACCTCTGCACCAATTCTTTGCTCATCGCTGTTGGTGCCGTTGAGGCGCCCAGTGGGGCTTGCTGGCAGTGTGGAGGCTCTGCAGCATCATCCCTATCGGTTTCTCTGGCTGGGGTTGAGCATAACGCCATGTCCAGTTCTGGGGCCGTTCGCGGCTCCAAACCGGGACACTGTGCTGTGGGGGATTCGGACCTCGGGGCTGAGAGCGCTGTCTGGGCCATTGGCGCAGTGTCTGTCCTTGATGCCGCACTGTGGGTCAGGGATGGGGCTGTCAGGCTCCGAGGCTGCTGCCCTTGTTGGTTCTGTCTTCTTGACACCGTTCGCGTTGTGGAGGGGGGCACCAGCGTCTACTCTGGTGCAGTCTCTGGTCCTGGTGCCCTGTTCACCAAGGACGGCGGTGGGTGTCCGCACACTGTTTGGCAAAGGACTTCGATCTCCATCTCTTTGGAGGAGAAGTCGGACTCTGAGTCAGACAGGCAGTCTGATTCTCTGGAGTTGCTTGCGAGCATGAACACCCTGGTAGTATCCTCGACAGGCCGGAGTCAGTCCCCCCCTCTGAGGAGCGGACAGTGACTGCCGGGGCCAGGGTCAGAGGTTCTGACCAGCAGGCAGTGGTGCAGGCCACCATTGCTCTGCAGCCTGGCCTCGGAGGGTCCTCTGACCCCCTCAGCGGTGGTACCCCTCCTGTGATGTACCTGGATCGCCCGACTTTGGGGCCGATCAGAGCCACCCCAGGGAGGGAAGGGTGCTGCTCTCTGGATAGCCCTTTTGGGGGCCAACCAGGGCTGTCAGTTGCCTATGCTGGCTCTCTCTGAGGAGGGCGCCCTTTGATTCCAAGGGGCATGGTGTCTGTGTGGCGGCCTTTTTCCGGAACCCATCCGGGCTCTGGGAGAAGCCATAGTGTGGATCTCCGCTCTTCCCCCTCGTTTTCCTTGAGAAGGCCCTGTTCTTTAGAGGTAGAGGACAGTCCTTCTGGACCTACTCGGCCCTGGTCACCTCACGGGGGGATTCTTCAGGGCGCAGCCTAGGCAGTACCAGTTTGGTTGTTCAGCTGTCTGCTGTGGAGTCTTCCGGAGCACCTTCTTTCCCTAGGGTTCCCGGTGTGCTCCCTAGACCAGACTGAGATCAGCAGATTCCTGTTGTCGGTCCTGCCCCTATTCCTCTGCCTCCCTCTCCTGTGGTCCTGGCGGGCCTCTCTCCTGGGAGCAGTTCAGAGCTCAGGCTGCTCAGTTTCCCTCTTGCATTGGGGCAGTGGACAGACAGGTTTTTCAGCCTCCTGAGCAGACAACCTCTGAACCTTTGAGGTCCTCTGACTCTTCATTCCCCTCTTCTGGGGGAGAGGAGCAGTCTGTCCGCATCTCTCCAGCTTTACACAGTCCAGAGCAGTCTGCGCACGCCTTCTAGGCGATTTCAGCGAGGTCACCATTGTGGCCCCCACCCCGGCCTGCTCCCTTTCGAGAGGCGTTGTTGCGTTCCTGCCAGAGACCCTTTTCCAGAGTTTCTGCCTCCTAGGGATCTCTGCCAGCAGTATTGTGCGCCCCCCCACCGGGCGTCTCCAGGTTCCATGCCTCATCCTCAGTCAGGATTGATGCAACTGGACACTCCTGATGGGCTTTGCGCCCTGCAACGTGACCAGCCCCCAGATCAAGATTCTTCAGATTTTGACTTCTGGGGGAGGAGGACCTTCTATTTGGCATGGTTGCTGCTCTCTATTGCAACACATCAAGCCCACTGTGCATCCTATGACAGGTTCTTGTGGTCCAGGCTGGGTCAGCTTCTAGTCTCCATGCCTGACACTGAGCAAACCAGACAAGCCATTGCACACTCTGCACGTGGCCTGGAGCTAGCAAGGCACCAGGCAAGGGCATCATATGATGCCAGTGAGGTAGCTACCAGGGTTGTAGGGACAGTGATCTGCACTAGGCGGACGCCATGGCTTCATCTTTCCCGGTTGTCACCCTTGGCCTAGCGTAGGGTGATTAACTCCGCACACCAGAGAACCTATTTCCTCTCCTGTAGAGTGAGGAGGCGTCTGTCGGGGCAACTTTCTACCCCACCTCTGGGGGTGTCCCCGTCTCACTCTCCCTACACTTGGGCCTCTCCAGGCCCTGAAGGTTCTCCCTCTTAGTGTGTCACCCACTGAGAGCTATGGGACTTGGTCCCTTAAGGTTTAAAACCACCTTCGGGGGTGCTCTGCACTCACCCAAAGGTGATGAATGGTGAAGATTGACACAGATAAGATATGGAAATTATGTACCTGCCGTAAGTCTGATCTTTCTGTGTATCTTCATTATTCATCACAATCCCACCCTCCATTCCCCTGGGGCCTCAGTCTATGGGTCCCCTTCCCTCTCTGTGCCCTCTTACTCCCTCCTTTCTGTGGGTCAGGAGTGGGGTAAACTGGGGCACATGGGGGATAATTTTTCCTTAAGGGTGGAGTGGTCAGGAGTGGGGCACTCCTTCCTCAGTGCTTTGGCTCCACCCCATTGGGGTGGGGGTTGGCAGTTGCCCCCTTTTCTTTCCTTCTCCCCGTCAAGCCTTGATTTCCTTGTCCTGTGGACATAACTTCAATTAATTTAAGAAACTAGGTTTCTTGCACCAAAATCTCCTTTTGGGGGATATCCCTGTTTCTCTTATCTTTATTCCAGAATAGCAGATTTTGCTTATAGGAGTTGTGCCTGCATTTCTGGCAGTTAGCTTCTTGGCTACTCCTTCGCAGTTCCTATATAAACTGGAGACTAGTCAAGGGTACAGGATACATTTATCATATCTCTCCCCTAAATTTTTCCTTTCCTCTAAAAACCTTTCCTCTCTCCCTCCCTCTTTTCTTCTTCCAGAGATTGGGCGCCTACCCCATCCCCTTAGTCTTTGAACTTTTCTGTCCTCTGTCATTTATTTCTCCTTTAGTTTTATATCTTTTCCTTTCTGTCCCTTGGACTTTCTTGTCCCACCCTCCCAACCCTCTTTTTAACCTCATGGCGACTCAGAACTGGTGTGGGCGGAGTTAACACCTAATAGCCAACCCACGAGCGCCATGCAGTGCGTCTGTCTTGAGGGCAGCGCAGATGGTGTGTTGACTCCGCCCATCAATAAAAAAACTCCCACGGGGTCATGACCTCTGGCCAGTAACCCAAAGGTGGCGAATGGTGAAGATACTCAAAGATCACAATTGTGGTAGGTATGTCATTTCCTTTTCATGTTCCAGGGTCCAAAATGCCTTGGCGGACAACCTAAGCGGATCTCAGTCCAAGGCTCACGGAGTGGGAACTACTTAAGTTGGTGGCAGACAAGCTTTCCAAACATACGGGGCCATCCAGAGTTGGACCTTTTTGCATCCCCACTTAACGCCAAACTGCCCAGGTTCTGCTCGCTAGATCCAGCACCTGGAGTTTTCTGGCGAGGCGCATTGTTCCTCTTGGACAGGGAGGTTCCTCTACGCCTTTCCTCCCTTTTCCATTCTACAGAGGGTAGTTCTGAAGCTACAGGTGGAGGGAGCAAAGATGATTCTCATCGCCTCCTTTTGGCCTCGGCAGATTTGGTTCCCACTGCTTCGACAGCTGGCAGTGGAACCCCCAGTTCCCCTGCCTGTGAGCTCACACTTGCTGTCGCAGGACTGAGGCAACTTGATCCATCCAGATCTCAAGTGCCCGCATCCTCATGCGTGGCTCCTGCAGACCTAGCGATGGCCAGATATTGGGTTTCCCACAGGATGGCAGATGTCCTGGTGGCGGCCAGGAAACACTGCACTAGATCCATGTATGCTATCAACTGGAAAAGATTTTGCCTGTGGGCTACCGCACGTCTGCTTAATCCTTTCTTGTTCTAAGAACTTCGTCCTTGAGTATCTCCTCTTTTTTTTGAGTAGAGCCTGAGCTGCTACTCCATTAAGGTGCACCTGCCCGCCATCTTGGCGTACCACGCACCGGTGGAGGCGAAAACTCTTACTCAGCTGGACGTGTCCCATACCTTTTTTGCAGGGCATCTTGCACTTAAAACCTCCTGAGATCACGTCCCTCAATGAGATCTCCTTTTTTGTGTTGAAGCTCACACCCCCCCCACCCTCCCGGTTTGAACCAGCCACGGATTGCAAGCTATGCTTTGTCTTGGAAAGCGTTACTGAGTTGCAGTTACTTCCACCCGAAGAATTTCGGAGCATCAGGCTCTGTGTAAAGAATCCCATTTGTTTTTTCAAAAGGACAGGGTGTCCTTGCGTACAAATCCTAAGATCTTGCTTCGAGAGGGTTCCTTCAGTAGGTCATCACATATAGGACTGGCGCCACCTGGCGTCTGGCCGCACGGCAGACTTTTCTAGCAATACCTGACGGGGGAACCACCCACCCGGCATCACATGACTGACGTCAGCGTGACACTGTATAGTGGGCGGTCGCCATGCCTGCCGTCGCCTCATGTCAGTCACATCGCAGACTCCCAGTAGCGATCATCGAAAGTTCTTTCACGTCGGGTTTTTTCCCTCACAGTTCTCTTCAACTTTAACTGTAGCTTTGTCTTCTCCGAAGAAAAAGTGCTCCTATTTTGGAATGCAGATCCCACACAGACTGTCATCAGAGGTGCGTTCTCTGCCTAGGCCCTAACCATCCTATCTCTTTGTGCCCTGAGTGCCAGTCATTCAACCAGGCCACTAAAAAACAGAGGCAACAGGCATTGGAGGCCCACCTTCTTAAATCGTGACTGGCCTCCCGGAAGAAAGGTGTGGAGCACCTTGGGGATTCGTCCGAAAAGTCTTCCCCCTTCATAAAGAAGACTAAGGAGTGGGTTGGCTCCGTGCATGATGCCAGGCCGTCCACAAGCAAGGCCCCATTACCACCGAAGACCGACGGTAAGTCGGCCAAGACTCCAGCGGCTAAGTCTGCCGTCGGCTCCTCTGGTGACTGCACCCTCCTGCCAGTAATTCTGCCCCGGCTCTTCCAGAGACTTCTTGTGGCCGCTAAAGTCGACTCCCCTGGCCCGCAGTCGATAAGCCGGCCAAGTGCGCTGCCCGACTGCCGCTAAGACTGCTGTCTCAGACGCACCACACGGCCTGGTTTCCCGGGGCGTAACGGCACCTCATCCGATGACCACAGGGAGAAAGCCCCTCTCCCGCATACTGTTGCGCCCATGTCCTCTCAGTCTTTCTCTGATGCGTCCGGCAACAGTCTCGAAGACCCCATCGAGCCTCTGGACTTTGTGAGTACTTCTCCGCGTTCCCCCGCAGGGGCCCAGACCAGGAGGCACCTTCACGGCCATCTGGCCTTCTTGTGGAGGTCCCTCCGCCTTCCAGCAGGACACCAGCCCCAAGCCAGTGATACGACAGTCCCTTTGCCGGACCGGCCAACAGGCCCTTACCTCTGGCCCCGGCGTTCCCCTGTCCGGTTCAGACGCAGGCCCCTCTTCCAGTGCCGGATCCGGCTCCACTGGTGCCGATGTCTGTTCCTTCAACGTGGGCTGTCACAACGCCGGACCCTCCTCCCATTTAGACTATGGCATGTCCGACGTGGGTTCCCCAGACGCCTGATTCGTCTTATCTATTCTAGGCCCCGAACTGTCCCCATTACCAGTTTGGGTATCCTGGGGATCCCTACCTGGGGGGGGGTTCTACTCCTGATTGGAGCCATTTTGGGCAGTTTCACCATGGTTACAACCCGTATTCCGCTTGTATGGGTTTCTAGGGGTATTATCCCTGGTCACCCTCCTCCTCTCCCCAACCTTAACTGGTTCTGGCACCCCCAGTGTTTACCAAATGCCTGTTGGTGGTAGCGGCCCATCTGCTTACCCAGGGTGTGTAGGTCTTTCTGTACCTGGACGATTGGCTCCTGGTGGCCCCATCCAGGGAGGAACTCCTGCACTCCCTTTCCCTTACCCTGCAGGTTTTTACCAGCCTAGGTATTGCTATCAACCAGGCCAAGTCCCACTTGGGCCCTTGCCAACACCTCCAATTTCTAGGTGCGGTACTGGAAATGACCACAGGTAAAGCCTTTTTGCCTCCAGACGGGGTAGAGACCCTTCAGGAATCTGGCTAATCTTCTGTCCGGTCGGAGCCAGGTCAGTCCTCCGCCTCCTCTGGCTCATGGTGGCTGCCATTCAGACAGTACCGTTTGCTTGGCTCCATATGAGGATCTCTCAATGGATGCTTCGGTCACAATGGGACCAAACCATGGATGATCTAGACCAAGAGGTGCTGGTGTCTGATCCCATGAGCAGGGACTTGCACTGGTGGATGGTTCAGGAGAACCTGTAAGAGATCCTTTCTGCATCGCTTCTCCTGCCAAGATGTTGACAAGATGGGTCAGGGAAGGGCTGGGGTGCCCACCTAGGGTCTCGCAGGATTCAGGGCAGCTGGTCCAGGTTTGAGCAGAAACAAGAAGTAACTGTGCTCGAATTGAGGGCAGTCCTTTTTGCTCTACAGGCTCTCTTTCCCTTTATTTTCCTGGTCATTTTCTCATCCAGTCGGACAACGTGTATAGTCTGGTACCTCAACAAACTGGGAGGAACATGTTCCTAACCCCTGTGCTGGGAGACTGAGTCTGGTATTGGGCAGCCCAGCACCACCTTCACCTGACCGCAGTTCATGTTCTGGGGTTGGAAAACCCAGGACTCATGAATGGGAGTTGCATCAACAGGTCGTAAACTACATCTTGCGGCAGTGGGGACACCTCAGGTAGACCTTCGCGCCCCAAAATGCAAAACTTCATGTTTTGCCTCGCTCGCTCCAGGGCGAGGCGCTTTCTGGTGGGATGCTGTCTCTCTGTTGGAGGGACAGATTTGTTTATGCCTTCCCTCCGGTTCCTTTGATTCCCAGGGTCCTGAACAAACTCTGATCAGAAGGGGCTGGAATGATTCTCGACGCCTCCTTCTGGCCCAGGCAAGTTTGGTTCTCTTCTGCAACAGTTTTCAGAGGAACCGCCTCTTCCTCTGTTGCGGCACTTGTTGATCAGGATCGGGGGACCTTTGTTCACCCATGCCTCAAATCCCTTCATCTCAATGTGTGGCTCCTGCAGACGTAGCCAAAGCCTGCTTGGGAGTCTCTCCCTTAGTAGCGGACATTTTTGTGGAGGCAAGGAAGCCTTCCACCGGGTCCTCCTACGCTATGAAGTGGAACCTTTTTTCCATCTGGGCATATTCTAAAGACTTAAGAGCTTTTCTCACACCCAGCCAACAAAGTCCTGGATTACATGCGTCGCCTCATCGACCTGGGTCTCGGCCATTCCTCTTTAAAAGTTCATATGGCAGCTATTTCGGCCTGCCACATTCCCTTTGGAGATGGGGCTTTTGCTCATTTGGAAGTCTCTAAGACTTTTCTTGGAGAGTCCTCCACCTGAGACCACCTATCTGCAATCCTGCCCCTCCATGGGACTTGAATTTTATCCTAGAGAAGCTCACACTGCCTCCTTTCGAGCCAGCAGTGGAAGCAGATTTAAAGTTCCTTTCTTGGAAGACACCTTTCCTAGTGGCCATCACTTCTGCTCGGCGCATATCCGAGCTTCATGGCTTGATGTTTAAAATCCCATATTTGATTTTCCATAAGGAACGTGTGGCTCTACGCAGCAACCCTGTTTCTTCCTAAGGTGGTGGCTGAATCTACGCTGAATTAATCCATTGAGTTAAAAGCTTTGTTTACGCAACACTCCAGTCAAGGGGAGTACCTCTTGCATGCTCTGGATGTTCACAGAATCCTGAGATACTACACTAGTCGGACTAAGGATCTCAGGAAGACTGATCAGCGTTTTGTCTTTCGCTCACAAACCCCCATGTGCCCCTGAGCACACCCACTACTTCAGACTGCTAATAGCCCCCACACCCCTCCATTTCTCCTAGCCTCCTTACCTCATATCCCAGCTGCTGGGGTAATCCACCATATCCCTTCGCTGGACGGGTCCCTCTCTTCCGAAGGGGAAGACACCGGGGGAGGCAAGCCAGCACATACAGATTGGCCCCACGCTGCTGAGGCGGACATGGCTTCACGGGAGATCGGTGGAGGAGCAGGCAGACCAGCAGCTATCATCCGGCTGAACTCTGTGTGAATTTTCTGGTTTTCTGGTCCTACAGGTATTGCGGTCCTCTTGCAGTGCTCTCGGTCTCCACCGGGGCCACTGCAAGGCGACTCATTCCCAAACCCACCCCAGGACAGGAGAGCAGTCCTCCGGACGCTCAATTCTCCTCTGCCAACCCCCAGTGACCTGAGTCCATTCCTGAACCCGGGTCGCCAGCGTGGTTCGAGGTGTGACGTCCAGTGCCTCAACCCTCTGCGCCACCAGGCCGGCTAATGCAGTTTCTAAGCAATACCTTTCCAAATGGTTAGCCAATTGTCACTTTCTGTTACAAGACCCTCCTGGTTCAGGTCAGAGGTTACTCCATTAGGGGAGTAGCTACCTCTGCTGCTTGTTTCAGGAATGTGTCCGTGGAAGACATCTGCGCAGCCGTAACCTGGACTTTGGTCCATACCTTCAGGAAACACTACAGTTTGGACATTGCCTCTCGCCACAGAGCAGACTTTGGGTTGGCTGTTCTGCAGGGCCTCCTTTCTTCAGACCTGCTCAGCCCCGAGGTTATATTGTGGATGACGACCCTCCTCCCAGTCTTTTCTTGTCCCCGACTGCTTGGGATTCTGTACTATATGTGAATAGCTACTGCAAGAGCCCTCTCGAAGTAAGATAGTACAGTTACGTAAGAACTTACAGTAACAGCAGACCTTTGAGAGAGGCTCTTGTGGTAGGTATTATCTTCCTGCCCTCCGTCCCCCTATATCTTTTTTTCTTCCTTTCCAGGGGGGATATCCTCATCTCTTGTTTTGCCTCTCTTGGCCTTTGGCGGGAAAGAACTGGAAGGCAGGCATGGGGGACTGCCCCTTTATACCGACGTTGCATGACGCCGGTCACCTGACATGGGGGCGGTCTCCTGCCAGAGACTGCTAGCTAGAAGTTTTCCGTGGGGTCCTGACACCTGGCGACTTAGTCCTATATGTGAATACCTACTGCAAGAGCCTCTCTCTCTCTCTCTCGAAGATCTACTGTGTTGGTAAGTTCTTGCATAACTGTACTTTACTCCCTCTTGAATGCTGTACAGTCTGGATTCAGGACAAACTATAGTACCATTTCGGCCCTTGCTAAAGTTACCGGTGATTGGATTGTAGCGCACGACTCCTAAATGGTCACAGGTGCCATTTTTCTAGACCTCAGCAAGGCGTTCGACACAGTTGACTGCAGCCTAGTCATCCTTGGCCTACTCAACCTGGGAGCCACTGTGTTCACAGCACAATGGTTCACAAGCTACCTTTCAAGCAGACTCCAGAAAATCAAGACTGATGGCCTTTTCTCAGCTTCCCCTCCCCATCACTAGGGGCGTCCCACAAGGGTCCATCCTAGGACCCATTCTCTCTTTTATATTAACAGTCTTGACTCCAACATCAACAAATCCAAGCTGCATTTCTTCTCAGATGACACGGTACTGTATACATGCAAGCCAACACTGTCCGAAGTCCTAGACTACCTTAAAGCAGACTTTTCTCTGCTCGAAATGAACCTCATTAAATCGAAGCTCCTACTCCATGCAAAAAAAAAGGCAGTGTTAATCCCAACAACATCCCCACCTCCACCCCATCCCCATTTATTGCACCCATTACTACAACCTTAGGGGAACCCCTCAAGGTGGTCTCTAAAGTCAAATATTTAGACATTTGGCTTGATGACAAACTCTCCTTTAACATTCACATTGACACTCTCGCCAACAAACTTAAAACAAGGTTAGGCTTCTCTTTCTTAACAGGTCCCTCTTCCCACCCGATATTAGACTAAGGCTTGTGAAGACCAATTTTCTCCCTTACTTGATTATGATGACTATCTATAATCCTACTTCGGTCACCAATCTCCACAACCAGGATGTCCTTTATCATCGTGCCCTACAGTTTATCACAAACCCCCCTTTCAGAACTCATCATTGTGATTTATATGCAGCTGTTGGGTGGACGTGTCTCTCTACAAAATGCCTTGTACTCTCTGGAATTTGGACACTCAAAATTCTGCTGAACAAACTCTCAGACTTCATATCTTCCCGTATCCCAGATCTCCCATTGTCCATAGACCCTCAGGAAATCTAACATCTACTTAGATGTTCCATGGACTCCTGTGTCTTTTAGCAAGTGTGTCATCTCCTGTACCCTTCCTGCAGCCTGGAACAGCCTCCAGTCAATCCTTAAACTGGCCGGCCTTATATCTATCAACGTCTTCAAAGCCTTAGCTGCAAGCAAGTGAAAGCCCTATGTAACTGTCCCAGGTCTTAGCCTTGGCTCCCCACATTCCCTCCCCATGGTCCTTCCTGCTCCTTCCCCTCTTTGCACCCTCCTTTTCTCTCACCCTCCCTTCTGTCTAGATCCCCAACCACCCCCATGTTCGATGGTGCTCAAGTTTTCATTGCGAGTGTGAACTGATCCAACTGCCTGGCCATTTGAAGAAGGCTTGCCTTGTAAACTCCATCCCTGTCATGTTTAAGATATGATTGTGGCCAGCAAGCCACAATCGAGAATTGCCAGCGGCTGTAAGTTGCATAGGTGTGGCCTGATGCAAGAGATTCTCTTGAGGATCTATTATGGAAGGTTCTTGTGTAACTGTACTTTTCACATTGACCAAAATGGTCTATATAATTCTCAATCTTAAAAGACAAATGTTTTCAGTCATTAATCTCCCCAAACCTCTGGAGAGGATAACACCATCTAAAAAGGTGGAGGTAAAAGGCAGTTAAAGCTATGCAGTAACATGAATGCCATTAGTAACAGTAAGACGGCAAATGGTAAAATCACGTATTGCTACATAGACTGAAGTCAAGACTTAAAGAACAATTTAGCAGAACATTCAGTTTTAAGAAAATTACATTGTACGAAGGTGGACTGAGAAATGGCTAATGTCTGAGAGTCCCAGACAGACCTTGAAACATAAAAGTCCATAGGCAATTTGGTAAAGGTAGAGGATAGAATCTGTGTACGTAGGAGCTCCTACACAGTACAAAATAAAATTGTTCAATCAAGGAAGCATGTCCAGAGTACTCAAGGTGGGAACCAACATCTTCCAGATGGGCGAATGCACACAACTCCTTCCCCATTAAACAGAAAAATAAAATTGCCTCCTCCCGTACATAAAATCAGTGAAACAAACCCTGTACAATACCCAGGCAATAACCCAGTCTACTCACAAAGTAAAGCTATTATAAGAAACCACATCCATACCCTTCAGATACAGCATTGGTTCCATCGTCTAGCTTCACGTCTTGTTCAGTTCTTCTTGCAAACTTCTCTGCATCTTTGGGCTCGTTGAAAGATACAAATGTCCTTTCCAAGCAAGGTCCAACTTCGCTGGTATCAGTAATTGATATTGGATTTTTCAGTTGCCGAAGTCTGCTATAGGAGAGGTCAGGAACCAAAAGAATGTCTGTCTATTGCGCAATCCTCTGTCATCTTGCTGTGTTGAGGACCCAGTCCTGGTCTCCCACACTGGTGCAGATTTATGAGGAAGATTCTGGGGGATGATGTCGAGGCCGCTGCCCGTCACGGTGTTATTAGATTGACTTTTTCCAGTGAGAGAGGTGAATCAGATTCTGCAAAATCCAGCAGTGCAGGTAGGAACATTCGAGCAAAGTGTAGGCTATCTTCTCCTTCTGTCAGGCTATAACCTTGATGTTGTTTTCTCGAGATTGATTCTCTCAGTAGTCTTGATGTTGGTGAAAGAGCATTTTCTTTAATGAGTTTCATGGCAGTGTCTGTATTCCTGATGCTAGCAGTATCTGCCTGTCCCACAGCCTGTTCCACGACTTCAATTTTGGTTTCTAGGGGTGAGACCCTTGAATGAAGAGTCAAATTTGTTATCTAAAGCTTGGGCAGTTTAATTGTCCCAGAGTAGTGTTGATGGAGACTAGCGTCACCTTGTTGCCAGCCGTTTCACCCGAGGTCCCTGCTTCACAGGCCTCCATTCATGCTGTTGCCCTTTTGGCCGGGAAAAAAAATCTGATGCCGCTGCTGCTCCCTTTGACTTGCCCATTTTACGCTGAGCACCACCGTCCAACTAAGAAAGCAAGTTTATGTATTGGAAAGGTGCCTAAAATATTCAATTTTTAGAGAGTTCTCCCAGGAGCTCGAAGTGAAGAACCGCTTCCTGTTCAGCTGCTCAGCAGCCCCCCGCCCCAGCCATATTTAAGGGAGTGGTTTATTTAAAATTTAGAGGCATCTTACGAGACAGAATAAAGTGATCTACAATTACAATAAAACTTTGTAGGTATAAAAAACATTTTTTACTTGCTGTGTTTGCCCCCATTTTCTTCCCACAGATTTCACCTGCCCAACCCCTTTTTTCTGCCATAAGACACTAATCCGCTGCCATCCTCTTCTCACGTTCCTTGCCAAATTCCCTGACCGTAGCCCACAGATTATTTCCCAAGCATCAGGACAAGTCAGACAGTCTGGGTGAAGGAGTTGGACAAGCGTGGGAGGAGTTGATATGACCCTACTATGGTCTGAAAGACTGAGCAGCTTCACGTGAGCATGTCCACGCCGACATAAGGCCACTTCAGTGGGACCAGGTGATCTCCCGTATGAGGTGCCCGCCCTCCCTGAGGCAGGCAGGTGTTGGATGTTGAGAGGGTTGAACCCAGATTTGTGCTACAAAATTTTCACCACTATGATGCACTGCTTCTGTAATTTGACTGACACTGCTGACCAGTAGAGGTTGATGGGAGCTCGTATCCATTTCAAACTTTGGGGCTAACTGGAGGTAGGAATGGGATTGCATGTTGTGGGAAGGGGGAGGCTGCCGTAGTAGGCAGACAGATTTTATTTAACTCCAAATCATGTGATTAATCCGCAGGTTAGTGAGTCTGGAATTCACAGACCCCATGTGGCGGGGATTCATGGGAGGAGCAATGACGGAGCCTTTTCCTTGGTGCTAGCTGGAGGCTATGAAGATGATGTGGTAAGTTTTGCAGTAACAAACTGAATAAACCATTGTGGCCTGAAGTGTTGCAGTATGAAAAGTGTGTGGAGTGGGTAATTTCCTTTTTGGCTCAGTTGAGTGTTTGGCATTGCTCACTGGCTGTACAGCAGTCAGTAGTGCTGGGTTTCCTTGCATTTGTGACTGGGAATGAAGTTTTTAAGGCTAGGTGAGAGCAGTTCTGTAATGAAGTTTGGTATAGTAATATATAACCCACATCAGGGCACATTGTGCAGCATTATGTGCCTTCAGGCACCTGGTAAGCGCATTAGACTAGCACAGTGCATGCCCTGTTTCCATTATGTCTTTGTGCAGTATAAATATACTCTGGGTTAGTCTGCAGCCCCACCATCGGTCGTAGTCTAGGATTTTCCATCCTCTAGATGACCCCATAGCTTCTGGCCGTGGTGGGGGTAGCATAAATCCAGTGCTGAGGCAGGGATTTGCGAGGTGCAGGCATCTTCAGCCAACTGGAATATTCCACTTCAAACAACATGAAGTCTTGCCGTATTCTGACACATGCAGTTAGCCCCAGCACTTGAACTGCTCTGGAGGGGAAAGAGTTAACTCTGTGCCCGAGCATAGAACGTTGTGCTAGAGCTCTGTTCAAACCTCTGTGTGCTGCACTTCAAAGTGTAACCGTCAGTTCTAGGACATGGATATGTTGTTCATCCACACTGTCTGGCAGGTATCATTGCCGCTTTAAATCTTGCCGGAAGGTCTTCAGGCTGGCTCCTCCCACCCACCCAGGTGATAAAACTCTCGGCTCCACCCCATGACGCCAGATCTTTCTTACCGCTTGGAAGCTCGGGTTCCTTCCTTAACGCTCTGCGTATAAGACTGGTTCCTAATTCTTCGGTTTTCCGAATTTAAGTTTTTTGCATCATAGACTTCAGTCTCCTTTCCCTCGCGGCTGCGATGGACAGATCGACTCCCGGTTTTCGGAGATGCCCTTGCGGGCAGAAGATGTCTCGGACGGATCCGCACTCCACGTGTGTCTACTGTTTAGGCCTTGAGCACGACCCGCAGGCTTGCGACCTGTGCTCTTCTTTCTCAGCCTACGTCCTTGAAGACCGTGCTGCCTGTTTACAACTGGGGCGCCCTAGAAGCGTTTTCCTCCGGTGAAGTCAAGAGGCCGGTCGGTGGTTTCGCGGGCGGCGGCTCGCTGATCAGCTAGAGCAGATGATCACCCTCAAGGAGGAGGAAGTGCGCAGGGCTGCATCTTCCCACGGCCGCAGCATTTATTCCACTCTCCTGGGTTCCTCTTACACAGCTTCCTCTAGGAGCTTTGTCTGTCCCTCTCCACTAGAGGAGAGGGACCAACGTCTGCTGGACCTTCTTCTCGGTCCAAGAAGAAAGACAAGGGTAAGTCCCTCCGTCGACGCTCTTGGGAGCGGGAAAGGTCCCTCTCCCCGAGTTGTCTGCATCGACTTCGGTCGATCGTTCGGCTTCGGCCACTGGTCTCACGGTGTCCCAGTCAGGTCAGTTGACCGAGACTCCCGTCGACGCAGTTGAGATCTTTCTCGACCCGTTGGAAGGGTTGTCGACCGGGGAAGCCGAAAATCCTCTCTCACCGGTTCCCCCGGTGGGAGTTGAGGATCCGATGGGCTTGCCAGTGCCTCGGTTCCGGAGCTCTCGGGTGAACCCTCCGAGCTGAGGGGCGGTTCCACCATCCCCTCCCTTTGCGTCCTCGGAAGGCCGAGTTCTCTGTCTCGGACTTCTTGGCGGTCCAGCCGATCCGCGTCATAGGTGGTCTCGGTACTGCGGTAAAATGGCGCTGACCGCCGCCCTCGGACGAGGGAAGCTTCAACGAAGTTACGTCCGACGTCACGAGGACCTCATGTGGCAACAGCTCCTTCTTACCGGGAACAAACCGCCATCGCCTTCACCGGCCATTAAGTGGCTGTCACTGGAGCGGCCGAAATAACCCCTCGTCTTACCCGAGGAGCCTGTTCCCAGGCCGGTTGTTCAGCCAAAACCAGCTGCTCCACCGATTCCGGTGGAACCTCTGCCTCCACAGCCGCTGTTTGGGGCTCCGACCAAGAACTCTCGGTCGGCTCAGGGTCTGCCCCATAGGCTGTCGGTCACCCTCACTCCCGATCGCCCTCGGCAGGTGGAGGGTGGCTCGGGCCCGAGGCAGCTCTTTGCGGACTCTTCTGAGTCCGATTCCTCCCTTTTCTCCAAGCGAGTGGACTTGGAGTCCTCTGGAGGTCAGTCGCTGGATGACAGCCCTTCGTCCTTCCTGGGTTTGCTCAGGCTCATCTCGGAGTCCACCGGGATGCAGCTCGAGCCCGTATCCAAGCGGGCCAAGTATCCCCTCACGGAGATATTGGACCAAGGGGATTCTCCTACGGAGGCCTTTCCTGTGGCCGAGGCCATTGTGGGCCCGGCCTTGGAGCTCTGGCAACGCCCTGCTTCCTGCCCTGCGCCTTCGGCCAGGATGGCCAGGAAGTATGTGGTCCCTACCGGTTCCCTGTCCGGTTTCTCGGAAGATCCCTCAGCCGAGGGGTTAGTTACCGACAGCGTTTTCCGGCGTGCCGGAAACGCTAGGGCGTGGACAAACCTCCCGACAAGGAGTCCAAGAAATTGGACTATGCCGGGTGAAAAGTCTATGCTGCGTCCTCCCTTGGCCTTCGTCAGGCCAGCTAGGCCGTGCTTATGGCACATTTCTCTCATGCCCTGTTGGGCTTCCTGGACGAGGTAGCCCCTTATCTCCCGGCTGACCTGCAGACCACGGTTAGGCAGGTGCGGGACCAGCGCAGGGCGGTGGCCAAGCAGCAACTTCAGACTGCTCTGGACATTGGAGACTAATGCGCCAGGTCAGTCGCGGCCGCAGTGGCTATGCGCCGTCGGGCATGGCTGAGGATATCCACCTTTACAGCGGATACCCAGCACAAATTGGCGGATGTCCCCTTCCTGGGGACCGACCTCTTCGGCCCTGGAGTGGAAGGCTACCTCCAGAGGATCGAAAAGTCCAATGCCACTTTGGACTCGGTCTCATCCGCTCAGAGGGACAAGGGCCGCAGACCGCAACCCAAGCCCTTTCGTCCGTCTGCGCCCGTGGCACGTCCGGCCCAGCAGCATCGGGGCCAGCAGGCTCGTGCTTGGCGTCCCAAACCCAAGCCCGTGGCTTCCTCCTCCAGGAAGCAGGGAGGTAAAGGCCCTGGAGGTCCCTCGGCCGGTCCTTCCTCCAAGCCTGCCCAGTGACGGGTTGAGGGGTGTCGCCCCCAACCCCGTCGCCTCACCCCAGGTGCCCCCCGTGGTGGGGCGGCGGCCCCGCCACTTTCTTTCCGCCTGGTCCATTATCACCACAGACCGGTGGGTGTTGGAGATGGTGGAAAGGGCCTGCCTCTGAAGTTCGAGCAGGCCCCACCCTTCAGAGCCGTCGCACCTCAGGGGGCCTCGGGGTCCGGGCCCTCGCTGTCAGCTCGCCGAGCCGACATCGCTCTCCTCCTCGAGAAGGAGGTGATAAGAGAGGTGGCGGACCCTCCCTCAAACCCTGGGTTCGTGTCCAGGTACTTCCTGGTTCTGAAACGGACGGTGGGCTGGCGCCCCATTCTCGACCTACACGACCTAAACAAGTTCCTATGGTCTCGAACCTTCAGGATGGTCACTCTGGCTCAGATAATACCATCCTTGGAACACGGCGTGGTTCTGCTCTCTGGACCTGCAGGGCGCGTTCTGTCACGTCCTATCCGTCTGTCACATCAGAGGTTCCTTCGCTTTCGGCGGAGGGATCCCTTCGAGTTCCAAGCCATGCCCTTCGGCTTATCCCCAGCTCCCAGGGTCTTCACCAAATGCATGGCAGTGGTGACAGCATTCCTGCGGCACCGAGGGGTCCGGGTTTACCCATACCTGGACGATTGGCTGATTGCAGCCCCCTCCAGACAGGAGGTGGAGCGGTCCAGAGATCTGGCCCTCCAGGTTTGCTCTCAGGTCGGTCTCCTCATCAGTGAGGCCAAGTCGGAACTCGAGCCGAAGCAGGTGATTCTTTTCATCGGGGCAGAGCTCGACTCTCTTCGTGCCAGGGCACGGCTCCCGGCGGACAGGGTCGAGGTTCTTTTCTCCTTTGCCCAATCATTTCTGGTTGGGCAATTGCGCCCTGCCCGGGACTTCCTGCGCCTCCTGGGTCTCATGGCGGCCTGTACCAGCGTGGTCCGTTGGGCCCGCTGGAACATGCGCCCCTTCAGTGGGACTGGCCAGCCAGTGGTCCCAGCGCTAGATCCATTGGACCAGCTAGTGGCGGTGACCCAGGGATGTGGAATGCTCTCCAGTGGTGGACCGTTCAGTTTATTGCGGAGGGCATCCCATTTGTCTGCCCGAGCCGCCGGTCTCTCTATCGACCGATGCCTCTCTGATGGGTTGGGGTGCCCATCTGGGGAACACCGGCGCCCGGCCTCTGGTCCCAGGGAGTCGATGCCACATCAACCTGCTGGAGCTCCGGTGGTCCGCCTAGCTCTCACTGCCTTTGCTCCGTTTCTTGGGGTCAAGTGGTCCGGGTCCAGACGGACAATACCATGACCATGTACTATCTAAACCGCCAGGCGGGGCGCGCTCCATGCTTCTATGCAAGGAAGCTCTCCGCATCTGGTCACTCGTCTCGCAGCCTGGAGGCGGATCTCTAGCCATTCATGTGGCAGGGCCTCCAACACCCTGGCCGATGCCCTAAGCCGGATAGGGGCTGCATCCCACAGTGGTCTCTCCTGCCGGAGGTAGTACAAGATCTGTTCTCCCACTGGGGCACCCTCAGGTGGACCTGTTTGCCTCCAGGAGAATCTGAGCTGAGGCTGTTCCATGCCCACCCCCCTCAGCAGGGATCGCTGCAGGGGGATGTCTTCTCGAGGCCGTGGACCCTGGGCCTCTTCTACGCCTTTCCCCGTTCCCCTTGATGCACAAGGTGCTTCTCAAAGCAAGGAGGGACAAGGCGCAGGTGATTCAGATAGCCCCAGACTGGCCCGCCAGTGCTGGTACTGAGATCTCCTCAGCCTCAGCTCCAGGCTCCCGAGACAGCTTCCAGCTCGCCGGACCTGCTCTTAGTCAATCAGGGAAGGTATTCCATCCGGACCTTCAATTCCTGCACCTGATGGCCTGGTTCCTGCGGCTAGAGTTCCAGGCCTTGGGTCTTTCCGACGAGGTCCTCAACGTAGTTGAGGCGTCCCATAAGGAGTCGACCAGAAAATGCTACGCCTTCAAATGTAAGAGATTTTCCATTTGGTGCCAGGGCAAGGGCCTGGACCCTTCCTCCTGTTCCTTGGCGAGCATATTGGACTACCTTTGGTCCCTTTCTCAGCAAGGGCTTAGGTCGACGACCCTTAAGGTGCACCTGGCAGCCATCTCTGCTTACCGGGCGTGGGCCAGGAAGCAGTCGGTGGCGCAGGAGAAGGTGGTCTGGCGCTTTTTCAAAGGCCTTGATCACATTTCCCCTCCGGTGCGAGAGTCTCCATGGGATCTACTGCTGGTACTGGCAAAACTCATGGGCAAGCCATTCGAACCAGTGCACAGGTGTGACATCTCTCACCTGTCGTGGAAGACCGCCTTCTTGGTGGCTATCACGTCAGCCAGAAGGATGGGAGAGCTCCAGGCGCTCTGCATAGAGTCTCCTTACCTGGTCTTCCACAGGGACAGGGTTGTCCTGCGCCCCAACCCGAAATTCCTTCTGAAGGTGGTGTCGGAGTTTCACCTTAACCAGGTGTTGACTCTGCGGTGTTCTACCCCAATCACCCTCGGAGGCGAATAGGCTCCATACTCTGGACCCTAGAGGGCTAGCTTACTATAAGAGCTACGGCTTAAATTCGGGGAGAGGTTCGCCAGCTGTTTGTCACCTCACACAGGCACTGCGCACCTGACAGACCTGCAGCAAGCGGACGATAGGCAGGTGGGTCACCTCCTGCATAGATCTCTGCTATAAGTTGGCAGGCATGGAGCCTCCCAGAGGATAAGAGCTCATTCTACCCGCCATACTGCTGCATCGGTGGCTGCTTCCAGGGGCGTCCTATCGGAAATCTGCAGGGCTGCTACCTGGAAGTCGGCACACCTTCATCACCTATTACCACATTGACCTTGAGTCACGCGGGATGCTGGTTTGGGGCCTCGGTTCTCCAGTCTCTATTCCCAAAGTAGGGGTGTGCGCCTTGCCTCCCTCCTCCTGGAGAACTGCTAGGAGTTTGCCAGACAGTGTGGATGAACAACATATCCATGTCCCTAGAAATACAGGTTCTAGGGACATGGATATGTAGTTCATCCACACTCATTGGCAGTATCCTTGCTGCTTTAAATCTTGCCGGAAGGTCTTCAAGCTTGCTCCTCCCACCCACCCGGGTGGTATAACTCGGCTCCGCCCCATGGCGTAGATCTTCCTTACCGCTTGGAAGCTCAGGGTTCCCTCCTTAGCAGCTCTGCGTTTGTGACTGATTCCTATTTCTCCGTTTGCGGTTTAAAATAATATTTTGCAAAGGACTTCAGTCTTGATCCCTCGCGACTGCGATGGATCAATCGACTCCGGTTCGGAGATGCCTATGCGGCAGAAGATGTCTCGGACGGATCCACACCTCACGTGTGTCTACTGCTTAGGCCTTGAGCACGACCCGCAGGCTTCGACCTGTGCTCATCTTTCTCGACCTCGTCACCGAAGACCGTGCTGCCCGATTGCAACTGGGCGTCCCGAAGCGTTTCCCTCGGTGAAGTCCAAGGAGGCCCGGTTGGCGGTGTCATGGCTGGCTCGGCGGATCAGCTCGGCGGATGGTACGCCCTCGAAGGAGGAGCGCGGGCGTATCTTCCGGCGCGGCATTTATCCCGCTCTCTCTGGGTTCTTCCTACGCCTCCCTTTAAGGAGCTTTGTCTGTCCCTCTCCACTAAGGGAAGGGCCTCGTCTGCTGGACCTTTTTCTCGGTCAAAAAGAAGGACAAGGTAAGTCCCTCCGTCGGCGCTCTTGGGAGCCGGAAAGGTCCCTCTCCCGAACCGTCGACCGTCGGCCGATCGACCGCTCGGCCGACCACTGGCCTCACGGTGTCCCGTCAGGTCAGTTGACGAGACTCCCACTGATGAAGTCGAGATTTTCTCGACCCATTAGACAGACTGTCGCCTTTAGCCCGAATTCCCCTCTCCCGGTTCCCCGGGAGGAGTTGAGATCCCGTGGGCTCGCCTGTGCCTCCGGTTCCGGAGCCCTCGGATGGACCTTCCGAGCGAAGGAGTGTCGGTTCGGCCGACACCTCCCTGCACCGACCCGAAATTCCGGGACTCTGGGTCTCGGTCTCGGACCTCTTAGCGTTCAGCCGTTCCCCGTCATAAGCGGTCTCGGTCGCAGCTGGTAAGCGGCGTCGCCGTCCTCGTCCTCCTCCTCGGATGAAGGAGGCTTGGCGTAAGTGCGTCGTGATGCGAGGACCTTATGTTGCAACAGCTCCTCCTGGCGAGATAAGCCGACTCCAGCGCCCCCGACCATTAGTCAGCACTGTCACGGGCAGCCGACACAACCCCTCGACTTGCCGAGGCCTATACCCAGGCGGTTGTTCGGCCAAACCCAGCTGCTCCACCGATTGCGGTGGAACCTCCGCCTCCACAGCCAATGGGGCTCCGACCAAGGATTCGGTCGGCTAAGGTTTCCCTCGGCTGTCAGTTACCCTCACTCCCGACCGACCTCGGCAGGTGAAGGGTGGCTCAGGCCAGAGGCAGCTCTTGAGGACTCTTCCGAGTCCGAAGATGATTCCTCCTTCTTCTCAAGCGACTGGACTTGAGTCTTCAGGAGTCAGCCAATGGGCGATAGCCGTCGTCCTGCTTAGAACTGCCGGCTCATCTCGGAGTCTACCGGGATGGGCTCGAACCCCGTTCAGCAGACCGGTATCCCCTCACGGAGATTCTGGACGAAGTTCTCCGGCGGAGGCCTTTCCGGTGGCCGAGGCCATAGTGGGTCCAGCACTGGAACTTTGGCAGCCCTGCTTCCTGCCCTGCGCCTTGGCCAGGATGGCCAGGAAGTATCGAGTCCCACGGTTCCTTGTCGGTTTGGAACACCCTCTGCTGAGGTTGGTTACCGACAGCGTTTTCAGTGACGCCCGCCGCGCCAGGATGTGGACAAACCTCCTGTTGAAGGTCAAGAAATTGGACTATGTCGGGCGAAAGTCTCGCTCACGTCCTCTCTCTGCCTGCGTCAGGCCAGTTCGGCCCGTCCTCATGCACATTTTCTCATGCCCTGTTGGGCTCCCTGGATGAGGTCATCCCTCATCTTCCCGCCGATCTGCAGACTACGGTTAAGCAGGTGCGGGACCAGGGCAAGACAGTGGCCAAACACAGCTCCAGACTGCTTTGGATGTAGGGACTCATGTGCCAGATCGGTGGCGGCCGCGGTGGCTATGCGTCGGCGGGCTTGGCTGAGGATATCCACCTTTACCGGATACCCAGCACAAGTTGGCGGATGTTCCCTTTTGAGGACTGACCTCTTGACCCTGGGGTGGAAGGTCACCTGCAGAGGGATCGAGAGTCCAATGCCACCTTGGACTCGGTCTCTTCCGCTCAGAGGACAAAGGCCATAACCACAGCCTAAGCCCTTTCGTCCTTCGCTTTGCAGCCTTGACCCAGCAACGTCAGGGCCAGCAGGCTCATGCTGCATCCCAAACCCAAGCCGCCGGCTTCCTCTAACAGGAGGCAGGGAGGAAAGGGCAGGAGGTCCCTCGGCGGTCCCTCCTCCAAGCCTGCCCAGTGCGGGCTGAGGTGTCGCCCCATCCCGTCACCTTACCCTGGGTCCCCGATGGAGGCTCCAGCACTTCCGTTCCGCCTGGTCCGCTGTTACCACGGACAGGTGGGTCTTGAGAGGTGGTGGGAAGAGGCCTGCCTCTGGAATTGACAGGCACCACCCTTCAGGCCGTCGCCCTCGGAGGCAGGAGATCCCAGCCTCACTGGCTGACGTCGAGCCGACATCCTCTCCTCCTCCAGAAGGGGTGGTAAGAGGTGGTGGACCCTCCTTCAGACAGGGTTTGTGTCCAGGTACTTCCTGGTTCCGAAGCAGACGGGGGCTGGCGCCCCATTCTCGACCTACTAAACAAGTTCCTAAGGTCTCGAACCTTCAGGATGGTCACTCTGGCTCAGATAATACCATCCTTGGAGCAGCACGTGTGGTTCTGCTCTCTGGACTTGCAGGGACGCGTTTTCCGTCCTATCCGTCCGTCTCACAGAGATTCCCTTAAGCTTCGCGGAAGGATCTCTCTTGATTCAAGCCATGCCCTTGGCTTGTCTCCAGCTCAGGGTCTTCACCAAATGCATGGCAGTGGTGACAGCATTCCTCGGCGCCGAGGGTCGGGTGTACCCTTACCTGGGCGACTGGCTGATAGCAGCTCCTCAGGAAGGAGGCGGGTGGTCAGAGATCGGCCCTCAGGTCTGCTCTCAACTGGGCCTCCTTATCATGAGGCCAGAGTGAACTCGAGCGAAGCAGGTGATTTTATTCATCAGGCTAGCTCGACTCTCTTGAGCCAGGCGCGGCTCCGGCCGGACAGGGCGAGGTTCTTTCCTTCTTTGCCCGATCATTTCTGGTTGGGCAATTCGCCCTGCCGGGACTTCCTCGCCTCCTGGGTCTCATGGCGGCCTGTACCAGGCGTGGTCCGTTGGGCCCGCTGGAACATCGTCCCTTCAGTGAGGACTGGCCAGCCAGTGGTCTAGCGCTGCGATCCCTTGGACCAGCTTGTGTCGGTGACACAGGGATGTGGAATGCTCTCCAGTGGTGGACGTTCCAGATCATTTGCAGGAGGGCATCCCGTTCATCCGCCCGAGCAAGCGGTCTCTCTGTCGACCGATGCCTCTCTGATGGGTTGGGGTGCCCATCTGGGGAACTACCAGACTCATGGCCTCTGGTCCCAGAGAGTCGATGCCACATCAACCTGCTGGAGCTCCGGCGGTCCGCCTAGCTCTCACCGCCTTTGCTCCGTTCCTCCGGGGTCAAGTGGTCCGGTCAGGCGGACAATACCACGACCATGTACTATCTAAACCGCCGGGGGCGGGGCTGCTCCATGCTTCTATGCAAAGCTCTCCGCATTTGGTCACTAGTCGCGCAGCCTGGGCGGATCTCCTTGCCATTCACGTGGCAGGGCCTCCAACACCCTGGCCGATGCCCTGAGCCGGATAGGGCTGCATCCACAGTGGTCTCTCCTGCGGAGGTAGTACAGCATCTGTTCTCCCTTTGGGGCACACCTCAGGTGGACCTGTTTGCCTCCATGGAGAGCAAGCTGAGTCTGTTCCATGCCCGCCCCCTCAGCAGGGCTCGCTGCAGGGGGATGCCTTCTCGAGGCAATGGACCCCGGGCCTCTTTTACGCCTTTCCCCCATTTCCCTTGATCCACAAGGTGCTTCTCAAGGCGAGGAGGGACAAGGCGCAGGTGATTCTGATAGCCCCAGACTGGCCTCGCCAGTTCTGGTACCCAGATCTCCTCAGTCTCAGCTTCAGGACTCCGCGGCAGCTTCCAGCTCGCCGAGACCTGCTCTCAGTCAATCAGGGGAAGGTGTTCCATCCGGACCTTCAATCCCTGCACCTGACGCCTGGTTCCTGGCGGCTAGAGTTCCAGGCTTTGGGTCTTTCCGGCGAGGTCCTCAATGTAGTTGAGGCGTCCCGTGAGTCGACCAGAAAATGCTATGCCTTCAAATGGAAAAGGTTTCCATTTGGTGTCAGAACAGGCTTGGACCCTTCCTCCTGTTCCTTGCTAAGCATCTTGGACTATTTATGGTCCCTTTCTAGTCAAGGAGCTTGGGTCGGCGACCCTAAGGGTGCCTACCAGCCATCTCTGCTTACGAGCGGGCGGGAAGCAGTCGATGGCGCAGGAGGGAAGGTGGTCTGGCGCTTTTCAAGGCCTTGATCACATTTCCCCTCAGTCAGGAACCCCCACCTCCGTGGGATCTACTGCTGGTACTGGCAAAGCTCATGGGCAAGCCATTGAACCTATGCACAGGTGTGCTCTCTCTCACCTGTCGTGGAAGACCGCCCTTCTTGGTGGCTATCCGTCAGCCAGAAGGATGGGAGAGCTCCAGGCGCTTTCCATGAGTCTCCTTACCTGGTCTTCCACAGGGACAAGGTTGTCCTCCCCCCACCGAAATTCCTTCCGAAGGTGGTGTCGGAGTTTCACCTTAACCAGGTGTTGACTCTGCGGTGTTCTACCCCAATCACACCTGGGAGGCCGAATATAGGCTCCATACTCTGGATCCTGAGGCTCGCTTATTATAAGGAAGCGCTGGCTGAAGTCGAGAGAGGTTAGCCAGCTTGTTTGTGTCACCTACGTGAAGCCGCATCTGGCAGACCTGCAGCCAAGCGGACGATAAGCAGGTGGGTAACCTCCTGCATAGATCTCTGCTATAAGTTAGCGGGCATGGAGCCTCCCAGAGGGATAAGGCTCATTCTACCCGCCATACTGCTGCGCAGTGTGGCTGCTTCCAGGGGCGTCCCTATCCAGGAAATCTGCAGGGCTGCTACCTGGAAGTCAGCAAACCTTCATTACCCACTACCACATCGACCTTGAGTCACCCGGGATGCTGGTTTTGGGCCTCGGTTCTCCATCTCTCTTTCCAAGTAAGTATGTGGGGTGTCGTCTTGCCCCCTCCTCCCGGAGAACTGCTAGGAGTCTGCCAATGAGTGTGGATGAACAACATATCCATGTCCCTAGAAGTACAGGTTACTCACCTGTAACAGGAGTTCTAGGAATGGTATATGTTGACCATCCTGACTCTCGACCTCCCGGCCGGCCTTTAGCCTGAGCTGCCAGCGGGCCAGATCTGGCGTCATGGGGCGGGCAGCGAGTTATACCACCGGGTGGGTGGGAGGAGCAAGCTTGAAGACCTTCCGGCAAGATTTAAAGCGCAAGGATACTGCCAATGAGTGTGGATGAACAACATATACCATTCCTAGAACTCCTGTTACAGGTGAGTAACCTGTATTTACTACGCCTGTAACAGGAGGTTCTAAAGAATGTTTCTGACCATTCATCACGGCTCTCAACCTCCCGGCCGGCACAGCCTGAGCTTCCAGCGGGCAGATCTGGCATCATGGGGCGGAGCCGAGAGTTTTACCACCCGGGTGGGTGGGAGGAGCCAGCTTGAAGACCTTCCGGCAAGATTTAAAGCGGCAAGGATACCTGCCAGACAGTGTGGATGAACAACATATACCATTCCTAGAACTCCTGTTACAGGTGAGTAACCTGTATATTCTTTATTCTGCCTAACTGAAGTCACTCCGGAGATTACTCCTTCGCTTGTCAGTTTGGTCCTAGTAAAACGTCTGTTTATACCTTTTTTCTGTCTTTATTTTCTGGTTCAGATCCCTGTCTGCGGTACAGTAAGTGTTGTAGGTAGTTTACTTTCGTTTAATTTTCTTTATTTCTGTGTGGAAATTGTAGGGTCTGTCAATCGGTTCTGTTAGGAACTGATTGTCTTGTTTTTGCTTCTTTAATTTCTTAGTGTGAGGTCCCTATTGGTTTAAAAAAAAAAAAAACAACTTAATTTTAGACTTTTTTTTTTCCCACATCCCATAACGCTGTTGGAAACCGATAGGGAGGGTCTTGCCTGGCATTAAAGCTGTTAGTAGGTAAGTGTTAGGATGGCTACGTCTGAGAAACCCAAGAGAAAAACCGGGCCCACTGGGTTTCAGCACTGTAGTGTGTGGGGATGCCTTTGCTAAGGCAGACCCTCGCACCACCTGTGTTTGTTGTCTGTGGTTTGACCACCTCAATTCAGACTGCAAAATTTGTAAGAATTTCCTGAAGGCCACCCTGGATAAGAGATTGAGTAGGCTTGGGGGAAAGGAGGCCGAGAAGTCCGCTGATCTGGATCGGCAGCCTGGTTCGGTTCTGACCGAACCTGAGGGAGTGCCCACTGACCTGGGTGATATTTCCTCTGGCAAAAGGAGAGCCAGTCCGGGGGGTCAGTTCCGTCAAAGAAAGTCTGCTGGTTTGGATCCAGAACTGCAACGTCCAACTGCTGAGGAGATTACCAGAGCGATAAGTATTGTGGAATCGTTCCGGCCAATCTGGCATCTCTCGGTAGGCGCTCGGTTCGGTCGGTTCATCCAGTTCTGGAATATTGTCCAAATAAATCATATGAACCGAATTTGGAGAGGGAGAAAGGTTACAATGATGATGGTGTGGAAGGTCTGGATGAGCCCATTGAACTGGACAACTCCCCAGACAGTTCTTCTAATGTTTCCTCTCCCAGGCTTTGAGTCCCCATCCCACTATTTGTTCTACAAAAAAGTGGCAGAGACCCTCCAGCTCCCTCTGGTTGAAGCTGTTGAGGAACAAGAGGAGCCTGACTAAGTAGAAATGATGGACATCCCAGAGTCCAAATGACTGTCCATTTCCCCTCCATAAATCTTCTGGGGAAATGGACACAAAGAATTCTCCAAACACCAAATTCTTCACCTCCTGTGGACAAGAAAATGGACAGGAGGTATATGCTGTTAGGCTCGAGTACGGAGTTCTTGCTTCAACAGTGCAACCATGTTGGGGTCGTGCAGGCTGCAGCCTGTGACAAGGGTAATATACCTTTGGCTTCACCCCCCAGAAAAAGACTCTAGGAAGGGGGATGCTGTGACCAATAAACAGTACTTGGCATCCTCCTTGGGACTCGGGCAAGCAAACTATGTAGGCTATACAGCCAGATACCAGAAGTCCTGATGGGATACTGTTCTGGAACTGGCTAAACAGCCCCCCCCAGATACAAAAAGGTAGCTGCTGATGGGATTTCATGCTGCTGTGGAATCATGAGTCATGGCTACATCTGTGTCTCTTCGGAGATTTGCTTGGCTCGGGTGTACTAGTCTCTCAAAGGACACCCAGGCTAAGGCCATAGATTTCCCTATGGTGGGTAATTCTTTGGGGAGCAGACAGTTACATGAAAAAGATGGACGAATACAGGACCACCTATAGGAGTGCACAGACCAAGGAAAAGCAGGCCTTTCTACCAGGCACAGGCCTCCTCTCCTTTTCCTCAGAGGGGATTCTTCAGAGGGAGAGGCAGAAGGGGGATGAGCAGGGCTGCATCTTCCTCCCGGTCTAAGGCTGCTGCCAGGTAGAAACCCTGATGCGTCAGCCTGGTCGACTCCCCCATTCCAGTAAGAGGCAGGCTGGCTTATTACTTCCAGGCCGGGAAGTCTATTACCTCATACAAGTGGGTCCTGGAGGTATTAAGCCAGAGACTGGCCCTGAGCTTCAAAAAAACATCCAAAGCTGAGAGTAGAGTCTTTTCCACCTGCAAACATCTCGGAAACCATTGCTCTAAAGGCAGAGATTTCTTCTCTGCTGGCTGTCACAGCCAGAGAGTTCCTACTCCACACAGTGGCAAGGGTCTGTACTCCAGATACTTCCTTACCCCAATAAAAACAGGGGAGTGGCGACCTATCCTAGACCTAAGATACTTAAGCACCTAGGCAAGCCAAGATTCAAAATGGTAACTCTGGGAGTAATTCTTCCCTCTCTGAGGCCAGGGGATTGGTTAGCCTTCTTGGACCTCATGGATGCCTACTTTCACATTCCCATCAGGTGCTCCCACGGAAAGTACCTCAGGTTCGAATTGCCTTCAGGCCATTATCAGTTCAGAGCAATGCCCTTCGGACTAACATCAGCTCGAAGGGTGTTCACAAAATGCCTAGCAGTAGTAGTGGCCTTTCTAAGGAGAAAAAACATTTCCATTTTTCCATACCTGGATGACTGGCTCATTGTGGGGCAGTCTCCAGGCCAAGTCTAGTCAAACCTGCAAGTGACACAGCAATTGCTCACTTCTCTGGGATTCCTACTCTTTTTCCAAAGTCAGTTCTCGAGCCAGTGCAACTCCTGACCTTCATAGTGATAGAGTTGGACACTGTCCAAGCAAAGGCTTTTCTTCCTCTTGCAAGGGTAAGGGCATTTACAGACCCAGCTTCCTCTTTCCACCTCCTGGTGTCTCGACCAGCAAGACATTTTCTTCAGCTCCTGGGTCACATGGCAGCTTCCATTGCTGTGGTGCAGGGAGCCAGATTTCAGATGGACATGCAGTTTCATCTGAGATCCTTTTGGTCTCAGAAAAAAGATGCTCTAACCAAACTGATTCCAGTGACTCAGACTCTGATCCAAGCTCTCCAATGGTGATTGGATCAGGACAATCTCAGACAAGGAGTTCCATTCATTAGCCAGACTCATTCAGTTGTGTTAACCACAGATGCTTCTCTCCTGGGATGGGGAACTCACTTGGGAGCCCTCACAGCACAAGGAGTGTGGTCCCCTCAGGAGTGTCTACTTCATATCAATCTTCTGGAGCTCAGGGCAATATACCTGGCTCTTCAAGCTTTCTCCGATTCAGTATAGAACAAGGTGGCTCAGGTCAGGACAGACAACACCACCACCATGTGGTACATCAACAAGCAAAGAGGCACCCTGTCTCCGGCCTTGTGCACGGAAGCCATGAAATTATGATCTCTGGCTTATTCCCTGCAGACATCTCTTGTAGCAGTCCACCTTCCAGGGAAGGACAATGTGCTAGCAGATGCTCTGAGCAAGATATCTCAGGGCCATCACAAATGGTCCCTGGATCCCTTGGTGCTGAATGTAATTTTCTCAAGATGGGGCACTCCAGAGATAGATCTCTTTGCAGCCCCAGACAATCAACTCCATCTCTTGTTGCAGACCCCCAGTCACAGGCTCAGTTCCCCTGGATGCTCTGGTTCTGGATTGGGAGGGGAAATTCCTGTATGCCTTTCCTCTATTCAAGATTCTGGTCAAGATAAGGTCACAATCATGCAAAGTGATACTGATTGCACCACACTGGGCCAGGCAGCCTTGGTATCCTCTATAGATGTCCCTAGCAGTCCATCTTCCCCTATATCTTCCCAAGAAACACAATCTGTTAATCTCCTCTCAGAGAAGGATGTGGTACCCCAACCTTCGGTGTCTCAACCTCAAAGCTTGGCTCTTGAAGAGTTAGAGTATGCAAGTCTGCATCTTTCTCAAGGGGTTCTGGATATTCTTAAAGCCTCTCAAACCTGCCACCAGAAAAAGTTATGATTACAAATGGAAAAGATTCAGCATTAGGTGTTCCAATAGGGATGTCTTACCAGATACTGCTGATTTGGCTACAGTTCTGGATTATATGGTTCATCTTATTGGCTTAGGCCTCAGGCCAGCCACTCGGAAAGTACACTTAGCAGCTGTCTCTGCATTCCTGTCAGTGGAGGAGGCTTCCTCTCTGGCATCTCACCCTGTGTTTTGTAAGTTCTTTAAAGGTTTGCGCCATACCAACCCTCCCTTTATTGACCCTACTCCTGCTTGGAATCTTAAATGTTTGCATTGCTCAGCTTGTGCAACCCCCTTTTGAGCATTTGGCTTCAGTAGAGCTTAAGTACTTGACTTGGAAAACTGTGTTCCTGGTAGCTATCACTTCTGTCAGGCGTATTAGTGAATTGCAAGCTCTTAGTGGAGCCCGATTTTATCTCATTCCATAGAGATAATGTGGTCCTTAGAACCAACAGGAGGTTCTTACCCAAGATGGTTTCAGATTTTCATCTGAACCAGTCCATGTCTCTTCCTGTGTTCTTCACTGATCATTTTTCTTCAGGTGAGAGAAGGTTATACAATTTGGATGTTACGAGGGCATTTAGCTACTACATTGAGCATACTAAGGCACTTAGGTTTGACTGTCCTCAGTTTCTCACTTATGGTGAAGTGGGAAAGGGTAAACCTGTTACTAAGAACTATTGCCAGGTGGATTGTCTCTTGTATACAGTTATGCTATGAAAAGCTAGGCAAAATATCCCCCTCAGGCATGAGGGCTCATTTGACTACTAGGTACAGCTGCTTCTCTGGCTGCTGCCACAGATGTACCCTTACTAGAAATATGCAGTGCAGCCACGTGGAAAACAGTCCATAAATTCACCAAGCATTACTCTCTGGATATCCAGGCTAAGAGTGATGCTAGGTTTGGTACAGAAGTTCTGCAGAGCCTATTCCCAAAATAGGTTTGGTACCCTCCTCCTTGGAGGTACTGCTTAGTAGTCTGCATATGTCAGAATACAGCAAGACTTCATGTCGTTTGAAGAAAAAATGTTTCTTCTAATGGAGTCTTGCTGTATTCTGACCTCCCTCTCTGCCTCCCCTCTCATAACCTTTCAAATACTTAAATATACACTTGACCCTAGTCTCTCCTATGGACTTCATGTAGATAATGTAGCTAGAGCTGCTAATACACGGCTTGGTCTCCTCTACACAGACCACACCTCACGCCAGAAGCTTTGAAGGTTGCAGTCCTGAGCTCTGTGATCTCTGTAATAGACTATGGTCTCATCATTTATGGCTCGGCCACAACCACAACTCTTAGGCGCCTCTCAACTGCCTTAAATAAGGCGTGTCTGCTCATCACTGGTGCTCACACTCTCACCCACACATGTGACCTGTACACTCAGACCGGCTGGCTCCAACTATCAAACTGCATAAAGTTTCTCACCTGCTCCATGGCAAAAAAAATCTGCCTTGGCCTTGCACCTTCTGGGGTCTCAACTCTGTTGCAACACCGAATTAACAAATGGTGACTTAGGAGATCCACGCTACAGCTACTGAAAGTCCCCCACTGTCGCACTTCACAGGGACAACGCTCTTTTGCTTATCGAGCGCCACTCTGGTTCAGTGGCCTCAGCCCCACCATCTCCACTGCCCCAACAATTGGTATGTTTAAAACTAGGCTCTGGGACTATCTCACTACCAACAGCTCCTGTGACTGCCCAACTTGACCTCGTTTCTCCACTTCCCTTCCTGCACTAGTTTTCCCCCCTCCCCGCCTCACTGGATTCTACCCTCACATCTTGGTATACCCAAAGCTGCACTTTTCACCCTCTTCCCACACTTCCTACATTTCCTTCTCTTCTCTTCCCCCCCCCCCCTTCCCTCTCCCTATGACTCTGGCACTTCTTATCTGTTGTCCGTTTTCTCTGACAAATGCCACTGGCTGCCTTGTTGCAATGCTACCCTTGAATTGTATTAATCTGTACTCTGTTTGCAATGTCCACATTGTTGTAATGTCTGTCTTGATGTTCCCCATAATTTGTATTTCTCGGACGTGAAACCTTTGTAAAAGAGCCAAGGCTCAAAGGTATTTGTAATCCTAGGCTTGATAAATAGATTAAAAAAAAAAACTCTCTTTGGGAAGTGGGCTGGGAGGTACAGTGTTGCACCTCAGGGGTGTACTTGGCATTCTCCGTTTTAGAAAGGGGGAGCGAGTTATGTGGTGTTTTTTTTTTTTTTTTTTGGTAGTTTGTTCACTACCTGGTTATTTTAGGGTTCTCGACTTGAGTCTTTTGGGGACCCACAAAAAATTGGTTGCCTGTTGGCTAGTTTATTTACAGTTTCCACCTAGGAGGTATAGTTAGTATTAGCTCGTAAGAATTTGAGTGTTACACTTTGAAGTGCAGCAGACAGGTTTGAACCAAGCTCGAGCCCAACGTTCTATACTCTGGCATAGAATTAACGCTTTCCTCTCCGGAGCAGTTCAAGTGCTGGGGCTAACTGCATATGTCGGAATACAGCAAGACTCCATTAGAAGAAACACAATTACTAAGGTGAGTAAATTTTTCTTGTCCCTCTGTATGCAGCAGAATGAAAAGGAGAGGCCCGCATGCCTTTCCTTCCCACCATGCAGTGGGATGGGGAGGCCTGCGTGGCTTTCCCTCCCAGCATGTAGTGGGCTGAGTAGGGAAGGCGTACATGGCATTCCCTCCCATTTCTGCCATGCCTGTCCACGCGACCACTCCTGTTGGATCCCCATGGGGATGCCTGTATGGTGGATTAGCGACTAGCTTCTACCCCCTACCCGAAGAGAATGTCTGTGGGGATGCAAACTCTCCCAGCTGGCCATCTGGCACCTCAGGCTTGTTCCTCAGCACAGCAGTAGGTTAGCTGTTTTCATAAAAGGAATGTTTCAGTTTCAAAGGGTATGTGCCAAGTTAAAACTTTTGTAACTCGGAGGGGCACCTAAAAAGCATCTACCTCCACATTTCATGAGATTATTCAGAGTGCAAGAAAGCCCTGTTTTTTTTTTTCTTTTTTTCTTTTTTTATATTGCTGCACATTGTCAAATGACACAAAACCCAGGCCTCAGAATAGCTGTTAGGACTTCAAGTTGGTTGCATGGCAAATGGAATGTTCTAACTAGGACTTCAGCTCTGTTTTTGTTTAACAGTTTGATAACCATATTTATTCCGTTACTACCATTTACTGGAACCAATTCCATGGTTGAATGAGGATGGGGAGCAAGCAGGATAGTGCTGTGGCTGCCATGGGAGCAGAAGACTAGACATGCTGGACCTTGTGAGCTTTATCAACCATTTCCAAAACTGAACCTAGAAAGTGCAAACTTGCGTTTAAATTGAACTCTTGTGTTTCAGGACAATGGGAATGAGTTTACATATACAGGAAGTGGAGGGCGTGACCTTTCAGGCAATAAACGTACCGCTGAGCAGTCGTGTGATCAGAAGCTCACCAATATGAACAGGTTAGTTGCGTGTTAACCATACACCAGGAATTAGTTTATGCTGTAATTTCTTGAGCTTGTACAGATGGTCCAATTTATTCGGATAAGATTATTTGACCATCCTTGCACCTGAGAGAGACTGTGCTGGTGAAGAGTAAAGTAAACTTTGCAGTAGAAAATACAGAAAAATGAAGAATCCACTTACTGAGGAAATGGTATCCCTGTAACTTTACTGAGGGAGTCCAGGAAGGGCTTCTCTGAAGACTTCTATTGGACTGTTGTAGTCTGCCCAGTTAGCAGGGGAGGACTGCCCATACCAGCTGACTATTAGCGATGCCTCGACACAAGCGGAATTACCTGTGGGTAAATGCGGCTTCCCCTTTAATCTTCCTTTGCTTGCCTGTGAAAGTATAGGAAGATCTGGGGTTACTGAATTGAACTTGGGGTTTCATGTAGCGTGATTAGACCACTTAAGCGCAAAAAAAAAAAAAATCGTAACCATTTTTATTCATATTTTGCTTCTGTATGAAACCAAACTAACTTTGATTACAATTGTCATGGTTAAATAAAGCCATCTGACTGAATCAAGCCACATGACTGTAATTCACCATCATTACACATATATATTTTATTTAAAAACCTTTAAGCTCAGTAGCTCCAGGGACAAGTAATTATGGCCAATCACACTTCTCAGGTGACACTAGGATGCACCTTATGCTTAACACAGCAGAGGTGTGCGGTAATTTGCCCACGATTACACAACCTGTTTTACTGTTTACGTAAAACTTCTGTCTGTAGAGTAAGTGTACATAAAACAGGCTCACTAAGCTGTGTCTCTGCTCTTATGGGCAGTCACAGCAGTCTTAAGTCTTGACACACATTTTTCCAGACTTCTTTACTGCAACCTTAAGTCTAATCCTGTAGAAAAGCCACTGCTTAGGAAAGAACAGTTAGTCGAGCTAGGACAGACATTTTTAATGTGTGCATAATATGAAAGTATTTCAGTAATATTAGAGCAAAATCCAAACGTGTTTAAAAGAATACTTTTACGTAGAAACAGACGCTGTCGGCAGATTCTTGGCCCACCTAGTCTGCCCATAATATCCCTACCTATATTGACACCGGCAACCCTACTCAGTCCCCTGGCCCTCCCTTACTTGTAATATTCCTCTGTGCCTATCCCATGCATTCTTGAATCCTGAAACTGTTTTAGACCCCACCAGCTCCGCTGGGAGGCTGTTCCATGCATCCACCACACTCTCTATGAAGTACTTTCTCTGATTATCTCTGAGCCTCCCCTTCTATCTTCATAGTATGACCCCTTGTCCTCTAGCATCTTTATCTTTGAGATGTGCTTCCTTCTTGTACCTTGGATCTTACTTCAAGAAACAGCTCTTGCAGCAGTTTACACCATTAGGACTGAAGCCAGCAGGCACCAGGACCCCACGGAAATTTTCCAGCTAGCAGTATTCAGCGGGGACCACCCCGACGTCTGTCCCGCCCCCGACGTCAGGCATAGTACATACGGGGGCGGTCCCCCAGAATCCCCAGTTCTAGGGACATGGATATGTTGTTCATACACACTGTCTGGCAGGCATCCATGCCGCTTTAAATCTTGCTGGAAGGTCTTCAAGCTGGCTCCTCCCACCCACCCGGGTGGTAAAACTCTCGGCTCCGCCCCATGATGCCAGATCTTCCTTACCTCTTGGAAGCTCAGGTTCCCTCTTTAATGCTCTGCGTATAAGACTGGTTCCTAATTCTTCGGTTTTCCGAATTTAAAAGTTTTTTGCATTATAGACTTCGGTCTTCTATCCCTCGCGGCTGCGATGGACAAATTGACTCCCGGTTTTCGGCGGTGCCCTTGCGGGCAGAAGATGTCTCGGACGGATCCGCACTCCACGTGTGTCTACTGTTTTGGCCTTGAGCACGACCCGCAGGCTTGCGACCTGTGCTCTTCCTTCTCGGCCTACGTCCTCGAAGACCGTGCTGCCCATTTACAACTAGAGGCGCCCGAAGCGTTTTCCTCCGGTAAAGTCAAAGAGGCCGGTTGGCGGTCTTTATGACGGGCTCGTGATCAGCAGAGCAGATGATACGCCCCTCGAAGAGGAAGCGGCGGACGCATCTTCCTCGACATCGACATTTATCCTACTCTCCTGGGTGGTTCTTACACAGCTTCCTTTAAGGAGCTTTGTCTGTCCCTCTCCACTAGAGGAGAGGACAAGCGCCTGCTGGACCTTCTCGGTCCAAGAAGAAAGACAAGGGTAAGTCCCTCCGTCGACGCTCTTGGGAGCGGGAAAGGTTCCTCTCCCCGAGTTGTCGGCCATCGACTTCGGTCGATCGTTCGGCTTCGGCCACTGGTCTCACGGTGTCCCCGTCAGGTCAGTTGACCGAGACTCCCGTCGACGCAGTAGAGATCTTTCTCGACCCGTTGGACGGGTTGTCGACCGCCGAAGCCGTAATCCCGTCTCCCGGTGGGGAGTTAAGGATCCCGCGGGCTTGCCAGTGCCTCGGTTCGGAGCCTCGGGCAAACCCTCCGAGCTGAGGGGCGGTTCCACCCATCCCCTCGCACTGGCCCTCGGAAGGCCGAGGTTCTTGGTCTGACTTCTTGGCGGTCCAGCCAATCCCGCCGTCATAGGCGGTCTCGGCACTGATAAGCGCCGCCGCCCCTCGTCGTCCTCCTTGGATGAGGGAGGCTTGGCGTAATTCACGTCGGCGATCGAGACCTCATGTGGCAACAGCTCCTTCTGACCGGGAACAAGCCGTCGCCTTCCCGGCCATTAAGTGGCTGTCACGGGCGGCGAAACAACCCTCGTTTACCGAGGACCTGTTCCCAGGCGGTTGTTGGCCAAAACCAGCTGCCCCACCGATTCGGTGGAACCTCCGCCTCCACAGCCGCTGTTTGGGGCTCCACCAAGAACTCTCGGTCGGCTCAGGGTCTGCCCCATAGGCTGTCGGTCACCCTCACTCCTGATCGCACTCGGCAGGTGGAGGGTGGCTCAGGCCCGAGGCAGCTCTTTGCGGACTCTTCTGAGTCCGACGATTCCTTCCTTTTCTCCAAGCGAGTGGACTTGGAGTCCTCTGGAGGTCAGTCGCTGGACGACAGCCCTTCGTCCTTCCTGGGTTTTCTCAGGCTCATCTCGGAGTCCACCGGGATGCAGCTCGAGCCCGTATCCAAGCGGGCCAAGTATCCACTCACGGAGATATTGGACCAAGGGGATTCCCCTACGGAGGCCTTTCCTGTGGCTGAGGCCATTGTGGGCCCGGCCTTGGAGCTCTGGCAGCGCCCCGCTTCCTGCCCTGCGCCTTCGGCCAGGATGGCCAGGAAGTATGCGGTCCCTACCGGTTCCCTGTCCGGTTTCTCGGAACATCCCTCAGCCGAGGGGTTAGTTACCGACAGCGTTTTCTGGTGTGCCGGAAACGCTAGGGACGTGGACAAACCTCCCGACAAGGAGTCCAAGAAATTGGACTATGCCGGGCGAAAAGTCTACGCTGCGTCCTCCCTTGGCCTTCGTCAGGCCAGCTCGGCCGTGCTGATGGCACATTTCTCCCATGCCCTGTTGGGCTCCCTGGACGAGGTAGTCCCTCATCTCCCGGCTGACCTGCAGACCACGGTTAGGCAGGTGCGGGACCAGGGCAGTGGCCAAGCAGCAACTTCAGACTGCTCTGGACATTGGAGACTCATGCACCAGGTCAGTCGCGGCCGCAGTGGCTATGCGCCGTCGAGCATGGCTGAGGATATCCACCTTCACAGCGGATACCCAGCACAAATTGGCGGATGTCCCCTTCCTGGGGACCGACCTCTTCGGCTCTGGAGTGGAAGGCCACCTCCAGAGGATCGAAAAGTCCAATGCCACCTTGGACTCGGTCTCATCCGCTCAGAGGGACAAGGGCCGCAGACCGCAACCCAAGCCCTTTTGTCCGTCCTGCGCCCCGGCACGTCCATTGTAACACCAGGGCCAGCAGGCTCGTCTTGCGTCCCAAACCCAAGCCCGCGGCTTCCTCCTTCAGGAAGCAGGGAGGTAGAAGGCCCTGGAGGTCCCTTGGCTGGTCCCTCCTCCAAGCCTGCACAGTGACGGGTTGAGGGGTGTCGCCCCCAACCTCGTCACCTCACCCCAGGTTCCCCCCTTGGGGGGGGGTAGCTCCGGTTCTTCCTTTCCGCCTGGTCTGTTATTACCACAGACCGGTGGGTGTTGGAAGTGGCAGGAAAGGGCCTGCCTCTGGAGTTTGAGCAGGCCCCACCCTTCAGAGCCGTCGCAACTTGGGGGGCCTCGGGGTCCGAAGCCTCGCTGTCAGCTCACTGAGCCGACATCGCTCTCCTCCTCGAGAAGGAGGTGATAAGAGAGGTGGCTGACCCTCCCTCAGACCCGGGGTTCGTGTCCAGGTACTTCCTGTTTCCGAAACGGATGGGGTGCTGGCGCCCCATTCTCGACCTACACGACCTAAACAAGTTCCTAAGGTCTCGAACCTTCAGGATGGTCACTCTGGCTCAGATAATACCATCCTTGGAACACGGCGTGTGGTTCTGCTCTCTGGACCTACAGGACGCGTTCTTTCACGTCCCTATCCGTCCGTCCCATCAAAGGTTCCTTCGCTTCGGCGGAGGGATCCCTTCGAGTTCAAGCCATGCCCTTGGCTTATCTCCAGCTCCCAGGGTCTTCACCAAATGCATGGCAGTGGTGACAGCATTCCTGCAGCGCCAGGGTCCGGTTTACCCTTACCGGACGATTGGCTGATTGCAGCCCCTCCAGACAGGAGGTGGAGGCGGTCAGAGATCTGGCCCTCCAGGTTTGCTCTCAGGTCGGCCTCCTCATCAACGAGGCCAAGTCGGGACTCGAGCGAGCAGGTGATTCTTTCATCGGGGCAGAGCTCGGCTCTCTTGAGCCAGGGCAGGCTCCCGGCAGACAGGGTCGAGGTTCTTTCCTCCTTTGCCCAATCATTTCTGGTTGGGCAATTGCGCCCTGCCTGGGACTTCCTGCGCCTCCCGGGTCTCATGGCGGCCTGTACCAGCGTGGTCCGTTGGGCCCGTTGGAACATGCGCACCCTTCAGTGGGGGCTGGCCAGCCAGTGGTCCCAACGCTGCGATCCATTGGACCAGCTAGTGATGGTGACCCAGGGGATGTGGAACGCTCTCCAGTGGTGGACCATTCCAGTTCATCTGTAGGAGGGCATCCCGTTTGTCCGCCCGAGCCGACTGTCTCTCTATTGACCGATGCCTCTCTGGGTTGGGGTGCCAATCTGGGGGAACACCGAGCGCACGGCCTCTGGTCCCCGAGGGAGTCCCGATGCCACATCAACCTGCTGGAGCTCCGAGCGGTCCGCCTAGCGCTCACCGCCTTTGCTCCGTTTCTTTGGGGTCAAGTGGTCCGGGTCCAGATGGACAACACCACGACCATGTACTATCTAAACCGCCAGGGCGGGACGCGCTCCATGCTTCTATGCAAGGAAGCTCTCCGCATCTGGTCACTCGTGCGCAGCCTGGAGGCGGATCTCCTAGCCATTCACGTGGCAGGTGCCTCCAACACCCTGGCCGATGCCCTAAGCGGATAGGGGCTGCGTCCCACGAGTGGTCTCTCCTGCTGGAGGTAGTACAAGATCTATTCTCCCATTGAGGCACACCTCAGGTGGACCTGTTTGCCTCCAGGGAGAATGCTGACTGGCTGTTCCATGCCCACCCCTCAGCAGGGGTCGCTGCAGGATGCCTTCGAGGCCGTGGACCCTGGGCCTCTTCTCGCCTTTCCCGTTCCCCTTGATGCACAAGGTGCTGCTCAAGCAAGGAGGGACAAGGCGCAGGTGATTCTGATAGCCCCAGACTGGCCTCGCCAGTGCTGGTACCAGATCTCCTCAGCCTCAGCTCCAGGCTCCGAGGCAGCTTCCAGCTCGCCCGGACCTGCTCTGTCAATCAGGAAAGGTATTCCATCCGGACCTTCAATCCTGCACCTGACGGCCTGGTTCCTGGCGGCTAGAGTTCCAGGCCTTGGGTCTTTCCGACGAGGTCCTCAACGTAGTTGAGGCGTCCCGTAAGGAGTCGACCAGAAAATGCTACACCTTCAAATGGAAAAGATTTTCCATTTGGTGTCAGGGCAAGGGCCTGGACCCTTCCTCCTGTTCCTTGGCAAGCATATTGGACTACCTTTGGTCCCTTTCTCAGCAAGGGCTTAGGTCGACGACCCTTAAGGTGCACCTGGCAGCCATCTCTGCTTACCGGGCGCGGGCCGGGAAGCAGTCGGTGGCGCAGGAGAAGGTGGTCTGGTGCTTTTTCAAAGGCCTTGATCACATTTCCCCTCTGGTGCGAGAACCTCCACCTCCGTGGGATCTACTGCTGGTACTGACAAAGCTCATGGGCAAGCCATTCGAACCAATGCACAGGTGTGAACTCTCTCACCTGTCGTGGAAGACCGCCTTCTTGGTGGCTATCACGTCAGCCAGAAGGATAGGAGAGCTCCAGGCTCTGCATCAAGTCTCCTTACCTGGTCTTCCACAGGGACAAGGTTGTCCTGCCCCCACCGAAATTCCTTCCGAAGGTGGTGTTGGAGTTTCACCTTAACCAGGTGTTGACTCTGCGGTGTTCTACCCAGTCACACCTCGGAGGCGAATAGGCTCCATACTCTGGACCCTAGAAGAGCTCGCTTACTATAAGGCGCCGCGGCTGAAATCGAGAGGTTACTTCAGCTGTTTGTCGCCTACGCTGAAGCCGCACCTGGCAGACCTGCAGCCAAGCAGGCGATGAGGCAGGTGGGTCACCTCCTGCATAGATCTCTGCTATAAGTTGGCGGGCATGGAGCCTCCCAGAGGATAAGAGCTCATTCTACCCGCCATACTGCTGCGTCGGTGGCTGCTTCCAGGGACGTCCCTATCCAGGAAATCTGCAGGGCTGCTACCTGGAAGTCAGCACACACCTTCATCACCCATTACCACATCGACCTTGAGTCACGCCGGGATGCTGGTTTTGGGGCCTCGGTTCTCAGTCTCTATTCCCTAAGTAGGGGTGTCTTGCCTCCTCCTCCCGGAGAACTGCTAGGAGTCTGCCAGACAGTGTGGATGAACAACATATCCATGTCCTAGAAATACAGGTTACTCACCTGTAACAGAGTTCTGGGAATGGTATATGTTCATCCACCTAGCTATCGACCTCCCGGCTTCGACGCACAACCTGAGCTTCCAGCGGGCCAGATCTGGCGTCATAGGGCGGAGCCAAGAGTTTTACCACCCGGGTGGGTGGGAGGAGCCAGCTTGAAGACCTTGCGGCAAGATTTAAAGTGGCAAGGATACCTGCCAGACAGTGTGGATGAACAACATATACCATTCCTAGAACTCCTGTTACAGGTGAGTAACCTGTATTTCTTTTCCTACCATCGACTCGCCAGCATCGCCCTCACAGTCCCACTCTAGCGCACGACGACTAAGAACTTCAAACAGTTTTACCAGACTAATGTCGGCTTCTCCAACTCCTTCTTCAGAAGGACTTCCTTCCAAGTGTGTCTGCAGCAAACGGATCCCCTTCAAGGATCCTCATTCATCCTGCCTGCGGTGCTTAGGCCCGGACCATGACACCAAGGCCTGCTCCTTCTGTCAGGGGTTTAGCAGCCGCACCAGGATCCGCCGTCAGAAGGCACTTCAGGGGTTCCTTTTGGAAGAAAAACTTCACAGAAAGGATAAAGAACCTTCCTCCAGGGGTGAATCTTCCTCAAAGGTCCACAAACACCGGGAGAAGGCACAGTCCAGGTCCCCTAACTGGGCCTCGGACTCTTAGCTCGGGCTCCAGACGCTCGGACTGCTCTCCCTCCCGGGCTCGCTCTCAGCCCCCTACGGTCAAGGTTAAAGCCACGGGCGGTTCTTTGGCTGCGCTTTACCCAATAAAGATTTCCAGGTCTTAGGCTTCCTCCACTCCATCCCGGGCCTCATCGAAGTCTTCGGAATGTCACCAGACTAAGTCTTCCCGACGGACCCAACTTCGGCCAAGCACCTGAAGTCGGGCAGGCGTTTGCATGTAGCTGAGGACATCGGCACATCGGATGTCAGTCGGCGTAGCCAAGAGGTCGGCCAAGTGACCGTCGGTGCTTTTCCGCCAGATCCGAAGACTGACCCCCGTCACAAGTGGACACGGTGGCGGGACTCTACAGAGGAGGACACGACATTGTCTGAGGACCAGGCAGGTGACACAGAGGACACCAGGCTTCCAAGAGAGCCTTTGCCCATCCCGGAGACGCCTTCGGGACCGGCGCCAGGCCCGTTGGGCATGAATATCCAAGAGGTCAAGGATCTCTTCACTTTTTGGTGGGACACAATCTGGAAAGATGCGATCCCAGTGAAACCTCCTCCTCCTCCTTCACCTCCTACTGCCCCCTCCTCCACCGCAGAGGCCAGCAGGACTACCACCAACCCCTAAGGAGCACACTCCACCTCCTAGGGGAAGATCAAAGGAACAGAGAAGGCCTCCCTCAGGGTCTCCCAGCCTCAAGCGACCCAGATGTCGGCGATACTCTGCCAGGGGAGGAGTCTAGATCGGATACCTCTGAAATCTCCAGGTCTCCTTCTCCATTCAGCATCCCATCGCCTGACCCACAAGACCTACCCAGGTCACCTCCGGATGATCCCTCTTTCTCTGAGATTGAGGCACATCCAGGAGAACATGGGATGGGATTCGGAAGATCTCAACCCCGAGAGACAGCACCTTGCCCGTTACCTTCGGCAGAAAGATCCTAAGTCTGTGGTAGTGCCACCCTTGGTGGACACTTTTGCGGACATTACCAAGGCTGTGTGGAAGCGTCTGCACTCCACTCACGTTGTGCCGAAGAAAGCTGACCGCCTGTACAAGGCCCCGAAAGAGGACCAGTACTTGGCGCAACAACCTCTGGCCGACTCCCTGGTCATTAGGGCCTCTCATGACTGGTCCCAACGACTGCAGCATATGAGCACACAGCCACCGGACCAGGAATCCAAATAGTTGGATGCCCTGGGGAGGCGTATGTATGCGGCTGCTACATGCTCCATCAGGTCCCTGAACTACTTCTCATATGATTCAGTTCTAGGGACATGGATATGTTGTTCATCCACACTCATTGGCAGGTATCCTTGCCGCTTTAAATCTTGCCGGAAGGTCTTCAAGCTTGCTCCTCCCACCCACCCGGGTGGTATAACTCTCGGCTCCGCCCCATGACGTCAGATCTTCCTTACCGCTTGGAAGCTCAGGTTCCCTCCTTAACGCTCTGCGTTTGAGACTAGTTCCTATTTCTCCGTTTGCGGTTTAAAAATAATTTTCGAAAAGACTTCAGTCTTGATCCCTCACAGCTCGATGGACAAATCGACTCCCAGTTTGGAGATGCCCATGCGGGTGAAGATCTCAGACGGTCCACACTCCACGTGTGTCTACTGTAGGCCTTGAGCACGACCCGCAGGCTTGCGACCTGTGCTCATCTTTCTCGGCCTCGTCCTCGAAGACGTGCTGCCCGATTGCAACTGGGCCGTCCGAAGCGTTCCCACGGTGAAAGTCCAAGGGAGGCCGGTTAAGCGGTATGTCAGCGGCCGGTAACCAGCGGATCAGCTCGGCGGATGGTCGCCCTTGAAGAGGAGGCGGGCGGGCCGTATCTTCCTCGGCGCGCATTTATCCCGCTCTCTCTGGGCTCTTCTTACGGCTTCCTTTAGGAGCTTTGTCTGTCCCTCTCCACTAAAGGAGAAGGGCCCTCGTCTGCGGGACCTTATTCTCTGTCCAAAAAGAGGACAGGGTGGAATCCCTCCGTCGGACGCTCTTGGGAGCGGGAAAGGTCCCTCTCCCGGGTGAGTGAGCCGTCTGCTTCAGTCGACCGCTCGGCTTGACCACTGGCCTCACGGTGTCCCGTCAGGTCAGTTGACGAGACTCCACCCGATGAAGTCGAGATTTTCTCGACCCGTTGGAGCGGGCTGTCGCCTTTAGCAGCCGAGATTTCCTCTCCCGGTTCCCGGGAGGAGTTGAGGATCCCGTGGGCTCGCCTGTGCCTCCGGTTCCGGAGCCCTCGGATGGACCATCCGAGCCGAAGGGAGTGCCGGTTCCGGCCGACACCTCCCCGCACCGACCTTGGAAATTCCGGGACTCTCGGTCTCGGTCTCGGACCTCTTCGCGGTCCAGCCGATCCCACTGTCATAGGCGGTCTCGGTCCGGCACCGCATGGTGGCGTCGCCGCTTTCGTCCTCGTCCCTCCCTCCTCGGACGAGGAGGCTTCGGCGTAGAATTCGTCGGCGATGCGAGACCTTATGTTGCAACAGCTCCTCCTGGCCGGGAGTCGGCCGACCCGGTCGCCTTTCCCGGCCATTATAACTGTCACCGGGCGGCCGACACAACCCCTCGACTTATCCGAGGAGCCTATACCCAGGCGGTTGTTCGGCCAAAACCAGCTGCTCCACGATTCGGTGGAACCTCCGCCTCCCAGCCACCAACTGGGGCTCCGACCAAGGATCTCGGTCGGCTGAGGTCTACCCATCGGCTGTCAGTTACCCTCACTCCCGACCGACCTCGGCAGGTGAAGGGTGGCTCAGGCCAGAGGCAGCTCTTCGAGGACTCTTCCGTCCGAAGATGATTCCTCCTTTTCTCCAAGCGACTGGACTTGGGTCTTCAGGAGGTCAGTCAATGGACGATAGCCCGTCGTCCTTCCTAGGACTGCTTCGGCTCATCTCGGAGTCCACGGGATGGAGCTCGAACCGTTCCAAGCGGGCCAGGTATCCCTCACGGAGATTCTGGACGAGGATTCTCGGCGGAGGCCTTTCCGGTGGCCGAGGCCATAGTGGGTCGGCACTGCAGCTTTGGCAGCGCCCTGCTTCCCTGCCCTGCACCTTCGGCTGAGGATGGCCAGGAAGTATGCGGTCCCTCACGGTTCCTTGTCGGTTTTGGAACACCCTCTGCTGAGGGTTGGTTACCGACAGCGTTCTAAGGCCGGGCAGCGCCAGGGATGTGGACAAACCTCCTGACAAGGAGTCAAGAAATTGGACTATGTCGGGCGAAAGTCTACGCTGCGTCCTCTTCTCGGCCTCGCCAGGCCAGTTCGGCGCCCCTCATGGCACATTTTTCTCATGCCCTGTTGGGCTCCCTGGATGAGGTCATCTCCTCATCTTCCCGCCGATCTGCAGACTACGGTTAAGCAGGTGCGGGACCAGTTCGGGCAGTGGCCAAACAGCAGCTCCAGACTGCTTTGGATATAGGGGACTCATGTGCCAGATCGGTGGCGGCCGCAGTGGCTGCGTCGGCGAGCTTGGCTGAGGATATCCACCTTTACTCGGATACCCAGCACAAGTTGGCGGATGTTCCCTTTTGGGACTGACCTCTTGACCCTGGGGTGGAAGGTCACCTGCAGAGGATCGAGAGTCCAATGCTACCTTGGACTCGGCTCTTCCGCTCAGAAGGACAAAGGCATGCAACCACAGCCTAAGCCCTTTCGTCCTTCTGTGCCCCCGGCGCGCCCAGCCCAGCAACGTCAGGGCCAGCAGGCTCGGCCTTGGCATCCCAAACCCAAGCCGCCGACTTCCTCTAACAGGAGGCAGGGAGGAAAAGGCCCAGGAGGTCCCTCGGCCGGTCCCTCCTCCAAGCCTGCCCAGTGACGGGCTGAGGGGTGTCGCCCCCATTCCCGTCACCTTACCCCTGGGTCCCCCCGTGGGGGGACGGCTCCGGCACTTCCGTTCCGCCTGGTCCGCTGTTTCCACGGACAGGTGGGTCTTGGAGGTGGTGGGAAGAGGCCTGCCTCTGGAATTCGAGCAGGCACCAACCTTCAGAGCCGTCGCCCCTCGGGGGCCTCTGATCCCCAGCTTCACTGGCGGCTCGTCGAGCCGCCATCGCCTCCTCCTCCAGAAGGAGGTGATAGAGAGGTGGTGGACCCTCCTTCAGACCCAGGGTTTGTGTCCAGGTACTTCCTGGTTCCGAGCGGACGGGGGGCTGGCGCCCCATTCTCGACCTCACCGACCTAAACAAGTTCCTAAGGTCTCGAACCTTCAGGATGGTCACTCTGGCTCAGATAATACCATCCTTGGAACGCGGCGTGTGGTTCTGCTCTCTGGACTTGTAGGACGCGTTTTTTCACGTCCCTATCCGTCCGTCTCACCAGAGATTCCTTCGCTTCCGAGCGGAAGGATCTCTCTTCGAGTTCCAAGCCATGCCCTTCGGCTTGTCTCCAGCTCCCAGGGTCTTCACCAAATGCATGGCAGTGGTGACAGCATTCTCTGCGCGCCGAGGGTCCGGTGTACTACCTGGACGACTGGCTGATAGCAGCTCCCTCCAGGAAGGAGGCGGAGTGGTCCAGAGATCTGGCCTCCAGGTCTGCTCTCAACTGGGCCTCCTTATCAACCGAGGCCAAGTCGGAATCGAGCCAGTAGGTGATTCTATTCATCGGGCGCAGCTCGACTCTCTTGAGCCAGAGCTGCTCCCGAGGACAGGGCCGAGGTTCTTTCCTCCTTTGCCCGATCATTTCTGGTTGGTACAATTGCGCCTGCCGGGACTTCCTCGCCTCCCTGGGTCTCATGGCGGCCTGCACCAGCGTGGTCCGTTGGGCCTGCTGGAACATCGGCCCCTTCAGTGGGACTGGCCAGCCAGTGGTCACAACGCTGCGATCCTTTGGACCAGCTTGACCTGGTGACACAGGGGATGTGGGCAACTCTCCAGTGGTGGACCGTTCCAGATCATTTGCAGGAGGGCATCCCGTTCGTCCGCCCGAGCCGGCGGTCTCTCTTCGACCGATGCCTCTCTGATGGGTTGGGGTGCCCATCTGGGGAACACGGGCTCATGGCCTCTGGTCCCCGCGGAGTCCCATGCCACATCAACTGCTGGAGCTCCGAGCGGTCCGCCTAGCTCTCACCGCCTTTGCTCCGCTCCTCAGGGGTCAAGTGGTCAGGAGTCCAGACGGACAATACCACGACCATGTATCATCTAAACCGCTAGGCGGGACTCGCTCCATGCTTCTATGCAAGGAAGCTCTCCGCATTTGGTCACTCCTCGCGAGCCTGGAGGCGGATCTTCCTAGCCATTCACGTGGCAGGAGCCTCCAACACCCTGGCCCGATGCCCTGAGCCGATAGGGGCTGCATCCACAGTGGTCTCTCCTGCCGGAGGTAGTACAGCATCTGTTCTCCCATTGGGGCACACCTCAGGTGGACCTGTTTGCCTCCAGGAGAACGCGAGCTGGTCTGTTCCATGCCGCCCCCTCAGCGGGGCTGGCTGCGGATGCCTTCGAGGCAGTGGACCCCGGCCTCTTTTCGCCTTTCCCCATTTCCCTTGATCCACAAGGGTGCTTCTCAAGGCGAGGAGGGACAGGCGCAGGTGATTCTGATAGCCCCAGACTGGCCCTCGCCAGTTCTGGTACCAGATCTCCTCAGTCTCAGCTCCAGGACTCCGCGGCAGCTTCCAGCTCGCCGGACCTGCTCTCAGTCAATCAGGGAAGGTGTTCCATCCGACCTTCAATCCCTGCACCTGACGGCCTGGTTCCTGGCTGCCAGAGTTCCAGGCCTTGGGTCTTCCGGACGAGGTCCTCAATGTAGTTGAGGCGTCCGTATGAGTCGACCAGAAAATGCTATGCCTTCAAATGGAAAAGGTTTTCCATTTGGTGTCAGCAAGGGCTTGGACCCTTCCTCCTGTTCCTTGGCAAGCATCTTGTACTATTTATGGTCCCTTTCTAGTCAAGGGCTTGTGGCCCTAAGGGTGCACCTGGCAGCCATCTCTGCTTACCGGGCGCGGGCCGGGAAGCAGTCGTGCAGGGAGAAGGTGGTCTGGCGCTTTTCAAGGCCTTGATCACATTTCCTCCAGTGCGGGAACCCCACCTCCGTGGGATCTACTGCTGGTACTGGCAAAGCTCATGGGCAAGCCATTCGAACCTATGCACAGGTGTGCTTCTCTCACCTGTCGTGGAAGACCGCCTTCTTGGTGGCTATCCGTCAGCCAGAAGGATGGAGAGCTCCAGGCGCTTTCCATCGAGTCTCCTTACCTGGTCTTCCACAGGGACAAGGTTGTCCTGCGCCCCACCAAATTCCTTCCAAGGTGTGTCGGAGTTTCACCTTAACCAGGTGTGGACTCTGCGGTGTTCTACCCCAATCACACCTCGGAGGCCGAATATAGGCTCCATACTCTGGACCCTAGAAGGCGCCGCTTATTATAAGGAGCGCACGGCTGAAATTCGGGAGAGGTTCGCCAGCTGTTTGTCACCTACGCTGAAGCCGCATCTGGCAGACCTGCAGCCAGCGGACGATAAGCAGGTGGGTAACCTCCTGCATAGATCTCTGCTATAGTTGGCGGGCATGGAGCCTCCCAGAGGATAAGAGCTCATTCTACCCGCCATACTGCTGCAACGTGTACTAGCCAGGACGTCCCTATCCAGGAAATCTGCAGGGGCTGCTATCTGAAGTCAGCAAACACCTTCATTACCCATTACCACATCGACCTTGAGTCACGCCGGATGCTGGTTTTGGGGCCTCGGTTCTCAGTCTCTCTTTCCCAAGTAAGTATTGGGGTTGTCGTCTTGCCTCCCTCCTCCCGGAGAACTGCTAGGAGTCTGCCAATGAGTGTGGATGAACAACATATCCATGTCCCTAAAATACAGGTTACTCACCTGTAACAGGAGTTCTAGGAATGGTATGTTGTTCATCCACACCACTCCTCCCGACCTCCCCGGCTCGACGCACAACCTGAGCTTCCAGCGGGCCAGATCTGGCGTCATGGGACGGAGCCGAGAGTTATACCACCCGGGTGGGTGGGAGGAGCAAGCTTGAAGACCTTCCGGCAAGATTTAAAGCGGCAAGGATACCTGCCAATGAGTGTGGATGAACAACATATACCATTCCTAGAACTCCTGTTACAGGTGAGTAACCTGTATTTTCAGAATGCCCTGTGGGAACAGGGTCAGGACCTTGTTGACAAATTACCGGATGGCGATCAGAAGGCGGAGGGAGCTCCTAAATCACCTCTGCACAGGGTCTGATGTGGGAACCCAAGTGTTACGAGCCACATACGACTGCGGATTCGTCTGTCTCCAGAGACGCTCCTGGCTCTGTCTCCGGCTTTACCTCAGACATACAGAAAAACATTCTTGACGTCCCATACAATGGCGAAGTCCTGTCTGGTGAGCACTTGGAGAAGGTTACCACCAAACTTCAGGACACTGGGAAGGCAGTTAGATCCATACAAGCCATGTACAGATCAAGACCTGGTTCCTTTCGTAGGAACCAGAACTGTTTTCGCAGCCGGCAACAATGGCAGCAGCCACGTTCCGGCCAGCACCAAAGGTCTCTTTTTTTTTTATCATAAAGCCCAGGCTACATCTTCCCCAGGCAAAGGCCAGCGTTATACCAAACCGGCCCAGCCTGCGGGAACCAACGCTGCCACAGCAGGACTCCTTCCCTGCCCCCACTCCTCCTCCTGGATCAACGGGCACAAAAGGTCGGGGGTCGCATTGCTCGCCACTTTTCAGGGTGACAGTTTATTACCACCAACCGGTGGGTTCTTCAAATGGTCGAGAGAGGTCACTTCATCGAATTCCTCGGCCACCCACCGTCAAGACCTCCCCTGCTCTCCCTTTATTCGGGTCAGCACGCCCTGCTCATACAGCAGGAGGTGCTCACACCTCTCGGAAAAGAAGCTATAGAGCACGTACCATGGAACCAGAGAGGTGCAGGTTACTATTCTCACTTCTTTCTGGTTCCCAAGAAGACAGGGGACCTCCGTCAAATACTGGATCTCGGCGACCTCAACGCTTTGATCCTCCACAAATGCTTCCGCATGGGTACCCTTCCAGGTCTGATAACCCATGCTCAAGCAGGGCGCCTTCCTAGCGTCCTTGGACATACAGGATGCTTACCTGCACATACCTATTGCTCATGCGAACAGGAAGTTCTTGCGCTTCAAATTTCAAGGTCACCATTATCCGTTCCAAGCCCTCCCTTTCGGACTGTCATTAGCACCTCGAGTGTTCACGAAGTGCATGGCAGTCATAGCGGCGATTCTGAGGAGACAAGGCCACTATGTGTTCCTTTACCTGGACGACTGGCTTCTCATGGCGCCCTCTCGGGGGGCCCTGATGTCTGCCATTCATTGTACACTCTCTGTTCGAGACGTTGGGCATCATTATCAGGAGAATTCACGCCTGGTTCAGTCAGATTCTGCAGTTCATAGGCACAGTTCTGGACACCGTCCAGGGGAAAGCTCTTCTACCCTGGGACCGAGCGGAACACATCAGATTCCTCATCAGTGACTTTTTGGCAAAGAGGACTGTCCCAGCCAGACTGGTCCTTTGCCTGCTCGGACATATGGCTGCGGCTGTTTGCAACAGTCCCGCTAGCCTGTCTCCAAATGCGGGGACCCAGTGGATGTTATGGGACCAATGAGATCAGAAGCAAGACCATCTGCAGCTTCCAATTCGGATCACGAATGCTATAATGTGGGATTGGCAATGGTGGCTAGATTCAAAGAACCTATTAGCAGGGGTCCCCTTCATTGCGCCGTCTCAGATTGCGACACTCTCCACAGATGCCTCGGGGCTCGGTTGGGGAGCACACCTTGATGGTGTCCGGTCTCTGGGCCTATGGACAGCCCAAGAAGCTAATCTCCACATAGATATCCTGGAAATGAGGAGTTCTTTACGCCCTGCAGGCTTTCCAGTCAGAGATCCCACCGGGTACTCTCCTGTTAGACAATACCGCGGTGATGTATTACTCAACAAACAAGGAGGCACCCATTCCTACCCATTTTGCATGGAGGCCATGAGGGTGTGGGATTGGGTTCTACAACACGGCGCAAACCTCATTGCTGTTCGTGTCCCGGGAGTGGAAAACATCATCGCAGACAGCCTGAGTCACTCTCAGGCCAGAGTCCACGAGTGGGAACTGCTCCAGGACGTAGTAGAGGATCTGTTTCACAGATGGGTTATATCAGAGTTAGACCTCTTCGCGTCCCCATACAATGCAAAACTGCCCAATTTCTGTTCTCTAGATCCAGGGCCTGGTGTTTTCTGGCGAGATGCATTGTCCCTTTCCTGGGTGGGCAGATTCCTCTTTGCCTTTCTTCCCATCCCATTGATCCAGAGGGTCCTTTTAAAACTCTGCAGAGAGTAAGCGACGCTGATATTTATAGCGCCGTTTTGGCCCAGACGGATCTGGTTCCCTCTACTACATCAGCTGTCCCGGGAACCTCCAGTGCCTCTGCCAGTCGGCTCACTTACTGTCTCAGGAGGCAGGCTTCTTGGTCCATCTGGACCTTCGTTCGTTGAACCTGCACACCTGGCTCCTAGAGACGTAGCCATTATGCAATACGGGGTCTCGCAAGAGATAGCAGACGTTCTAGCGGCTGCTAGAAAACAGGCCACTCGCGCTACTTACGCAATGAAATGGCGCAGATTTTGCCTCTGGGCTCAGGCGTGGGGGTTTTCACCAGTGGATTGTCCAGAAAGGTCGGTCCTAGACTACCTCCTGTCTCTTTCAGGCAGGCTTGGCCTACTCCTCAATAAAAGTGCACCTTTGTGCCATCTCAGCCTATCGCACTCCTATAGGCCAATGTCCCGTAACTCAGTTGGACACGGCATGAGCCTTCCTGAGAGGTGTTCTCCACCTTAGACCTCAGATTAAGGATCCTGTTCCACCATGGGATTTACCCTTTGTCCTGGAGCAGCTCATGCTGCCACCTTTTGAACCAGCTGCGGATTGCGAGCTACATCTCCTTACATGGAAGACGTTGTTTTTAGTTGCCGTTACTTCGGCCAGAAGAATTTCTGAGCTTCACGCACTGATGTGCAAAGAACCTTATTTTGTTTTTCACCAGGACAGGGTATCCCTACAGACTAACTCGAAGTTTCTACCTAAGGTGGTCTCAGCTCTCGCTCTTAATCAGGACATCGCTCTACCAGTGTACTTTTCTAAATATTCTAATAGCGGAGAGGTCCTGTTGCACACTTTAGATGTGCATAGGTGTCTTTTTTACTACCTGATCAGAACCAAACGCCACCGAAAATCTGACCAGCTTTTTGTCTCCTTCATCCACAGGATGATGAGAGCTCCTGTTTTCAAACAATCGCTGTCCAGGTGGCTCATAAATTGTCGCTTTCTGTTACCAGAAGCCTAACAAACCCTTACCGGACTCGGTTAAGGGTCATTCCACAAGGGGGGTGGCTACCTCCTTTGCGGCCGTGCAGAATGTGTCCACCTCAGCTATCTGTGCAGCAGCTACTTGGAGCACTGTGCACACCTTCATGAGGCATTACAGTCTGGACGTCGTATCGAGGCGAAGGGCAGGTTTTGGTCTAGCAGTCCTTCAGGGACTCCTATCCTAGGCTTTGGTTCTACTAGTGATTTCTACCTTTCCTCCTCCCAGTGGTGAGGGATTTCCAGTATTGCTTTGGAATCAGTCCTAATGGTGTAACCGGCTGCAAGAGCTGTGTCTCGAAGTAAGATGGTACAGTCCCGTAAGAAGTTAACCATAACAGTAGATCTTCGAGAACAGCTCTTGCAGCAGGTACTTTCCCTCCCACCATCCCCGCTGGCGGTAGATTTGTTCCAATATCCTTCTCCTAGGATCAGGTGATCTTACTTCGAGAGGGCTCTTGCAGTAGGTAATTACATATAGGACTGACGGCGGCAGGACCCCACGGAAAAATTTCTAGCTAGCAGTCCCTGGCGAGGGACCACCCCCACGTCAGGTGACCGGCGTCAGTAGATGTCTGTATAAAGGGGCCGGTCCCGTCGCCGCCTTCCAGTTCTTTCGCGTTAGCTCGTGCGGTATCATCGCGGAAAAGTTTGTTCTTAAATCGGCCCCACCACCAGCCCGTCTGGTTTTACAGAAAAATCATTTATTTTTTCGACTAACGCCAGTACTAGCCAGTGTATGTTGTCCCCTACATCTTCCTAGCACAAGAATAAGTGCACCAGCATGCCTAACTCCACGACAAGGACAGCTACCCCTGTGCCTGTTCTGCCCAGGCCCCGATCACCAGTCGAGAAGTGCCAGCACTGCCTCAGTTTCAGTGCGGCTACCCGTTAAAGGCGGCAGCAATCCTTGGAAGCCCATATTCTAAAGAAGAAAATGAGTTCTATGGAGAAGCTCAAACTGAGGCAGGCGTCCACTTCCCCCGAAGGCCATCTGAAGGAGAGGCACTGGAACAAGGGCTCCTCCACCGCGTCTCCCTCAGGAGTCGCTGGGATGCAGGTAACATCACCTCCGGGATCCCTCCTCGATGGCCGCCTCGAGGAGGTTTCAAAAGGCGTCAGGGCGCCTGTATCAAGACTCGCCTTTCGGGCCTTCTTGAAGCCTCGGGCAGTTGAGGCCTCCGTCCCTGGTTTGGCTGCGGCTGCGGCTTACCACTGTGGCGACTCCGGTAAGCAGAGCGTCTGCTCCTCTGGCGTCTGCCGGAGAGGGCTGGTAAGGCACGTCCGACCTTCCGGGGTGGCGTGGCCTCCAGTGCACCAGGCGATCACTCTACTCGGCCTGCCTCCGTGATGGCTCTCCTAAGTCTGACATCGGCTCCCGAGGCTTCGCCACTAAGCTTCACATCATTTTCGTCCGATGTCCGGCCTGTGACGGGAACTGACGGCAGGCCCCGTTCGTCGTGCTCCAGTTCCCACAGCCTCGCTGCCATCTGGGGAACCAGAGTCTTCCAACCCGACCCCAGGGACTTTTCCCTCCGTCCCGAGGCGAGCTGGGGATCTTTTCCTCAGTCAGTCCTTCCTCTACCTGGGCGCGGACCTGGGAGTCTCGGCTGGAGAACTGGGGATTCTGGGGGACTGCCCCCTTATGTACTATGCCTGATGTCGGGGGCGGGACCCGCTGAATACTGCCAGCTAGAAAATTTTCCGTGGGGTCCTGGTGCCTGCCGGCTTCAGTCCTAATGGTATAACCTGCTGCAAGAGCTGTTCTGTAAGATCTACTGTTACGGTAATTTCTTACGTAACTGCTTTTTTCATTGTACTCTGAACTGCTGGGATCACATTGTTGTGCCGGTCAATTGCCGGAGCTTTGAGTTATGAGTGTTGTAACAGCTCATAGTTGTGCATCTATAACTGGGGATTTTGCAGAGTAGGCTGTTAATGTGGTCTGCCATTGTTTTCATTTGTACTGTATTCTCCCTTTCAGCTGTAGCGTTTCAGGAGTTCTGCTGTGTGCTGTAACAGCTCATAGTCCTACCTGACTCATTAAGTGACCACTCCCCAGTCACCTGTGAATGGTCAAGTAAATTCAACATCCCACCACCCAAACTAATTGCAAGCAGAATCCTCCCACGTGGCCACCTGAAGCATCTCAAATCCCACCTCGAACAAGACTGGTCCCCTATTTTCCTAGCAACGGATGTCAACTCTGCACTTATCAACACCTTCAATGCTGCGTGTGACTCCTATGCCCTCTATAAAAAGAGGAAAGTCAAAGGGCTTTGCAATCCTTGGCTCTCAGGGGAGCTTCTAGCACTGATGAAATCTAGGGACCACCTCTGGGCTCGGGTTTGGGACACAGGTAGGCAAGTAGACATACAAAACTACAAATGTGCTAGAAATGACTGCACTAAAGTAATACGCCTTAAGAAAAGCAACTACTACAAAGATACTCTCTCAAACACCTGGGGTAAAGGGAAGTCCTTCTGGGATAATCTAAAAGAAATTGCAGCGAAATTGCCCAAAATGTCACCTGCCGTGCTGGAAGTGGATGGGGCTAGAACTTTCGACCCAGCCACCATAGCAAATACATTTAACAAGACTTTCTTGGACCTCAGTACTGTGCTTCCGCATGACTTCTTTAACGCTGACCCCTCTGCTGCACCCCGTCTCACCAACCTCCTCCGCTCTGCGACTCTACTGCCATTTTACTTCAAAGCAGTCAGGATGTATGTAGTACGCAAATATATTAGCAAAACAATAGCCGGATCAAGAACCATTGGGGACACTCCTGACCTTAAACTACTGTCCATCATGCTAGATGAAGTGCTGTCTCCGCTTGCACACATTTTCAGCCTCACCCTCTGCCAGTTCCCCGACAGATGGAAATCCTCCACCATCACGCCTGTCCACCCACCCCACCATCCCCCGACCATTGAGCGATTAGTCTCTGACCAGCTGACTGAATACTTGGCTAAGCACGCCATCCTTTGTAAGCAGCAGCACGGCTTCAGAAAAGGTCACAGCACTACCTCGGCCCTCCTAGTATTCACAGGAGCAATTCATATTCGGATTCATAGGGAGGCGGTATAGCGCAGTGATTTAAGGCTCTGAGCTGTAAATCTGGTGACATCCAGCAGACCAGACCTGGGTTTGAATCCCACAAGCTTCCACTTGCATACTGTGTGACCCTGAGCAAGTTGCTTAACTTCCCTGTGCTCCCAGGTCGCACCTGAGGAAAAAAACACTTTCAGACTAGTGTGCTACTCCTGGTTAAACAAATAATAATAAAAAAAAAATCCACAACTCTCTTGACAATGATCAACTCAACTAACTGGTGCAGTCTTCATTGACCTGTCTTGAGTCTTTGGACACCGTCCATCACCAACTACTCATCACTGAGCTTCAAAATGCTGGGCTGTCCCTTGAGGCTACATCCTGGTTTAAAAGCTACCTGGAAAACTGCTCACAAATGGTGAAAATTGCTCACATTCTCTCTGAGGCTAGACCCGTCCGTTCAGGAGTCCTGCAGGGATCCATTCTCAGGCCACTCCTTTTCTGCCTTTTTATGAACAATCTTCCACAAACCTGTCCTGAATAAATCCTGCTATATGCAGATGATGCAGTCATCCACGCCTCTCACCATGACCACCTACTACTCCAAAAATAGCTCCAGGTGGGTTTCACCTCCATTGAAACATGATTTAACAGACAAGCTGGTGCTCAACTGCAAGAAAACAAAGGTGATGGTTTACTGCGGCTCCCACAACAAGCATAGGTCTCAACCCATCGCAATTGCGAACTGCCATGGTGCTGTCCTAAACCAAGTACACTCCTTTAAATATCTTGGCATCACTCTCGACAGCAACCTAACCTATGGCATCCACACCGACACGGTTGCCAAAGCTGTAACAAGCACATTGGCCGCCTTTACAGACACAGGCAATGCCTCACCTGGGATGCCTTAAGGATAGCTGTGCAGAGCTCTGTGGTCTCACTAATTAATTATGGGCTGGTTGTCTATGGCTCTGCTGCTGACACAGCCCTTAGACCCCTATCCTTGGTCCTAAACAAAGCCTGCCGTCTCATTACTGGATCCCACCGTCACACCTTCACATGTGCACTCTACGCCCAAACAGGTTGGCTCTAACTATCCAACCGTATTAAGTTCTATACCTGCTTAATGGCCAAGATCATGTTAGGCCTGGCACCCCCCAGGAGTCCAAGTGCTCCTTTGTGCAGCACATCCCCCGCCTCACCAGGGATTTTAAAAATCAAATTCTGCACATCCCCCGTGCTGCACCTTGCAGGAACAATGGTCGTTTACGCACCATGCACCCTCGTGGTTTAATGGACTCAACAAAGACATCACCTTGCTGCAAAGGCTTGGCCAGTTCAAAACCATTCTTCGACTCTACCTCCTGTTACTGTTGCTCCTAATCTGCTATCCCCTCTTGCACTTACATCTCCCTCTCCATGACACCTGTCCTCTACCTCCTCGCTTTAGCACTTTAAACCTGACAATGCCCTTGGCTGCTCCTCTGCTTCTGTTGTCCCCTCTATCCCTCAACCTTCCCTGTTAACCCTTGCCCTGTCCTGGTACCTCTCCTTTCCTCTTCTGGCTGTTTTCAAGCTGCCTCAGACTTATAATCCTTTGTACTGCATTGTTCATATTTCTGTCTTGTACCTTCTGCCCCCTCAAATGTATTGTATTTCTACTGCTTGAATTGCCCATTTCAACACTTGTCATGTTTGTATTGTTTCCCCAAGTTGATGTGGAACTTTTGTAAAAGAGCCCTGGCTCAAAGGTATTGTAATACTCGACTACAAATAAAATTAAAAAGATAAATAAAATTGTGTGCATATAGGATTACTGGAGATTCTCTGGAATAGGCTGTTAAAGAGCAGGTTTCTAGTAGTTACCTGCCCCATCCCGTTTGATCCCTTACTGGATTAGTAGCTCGCTGCTCAAGTTTGGCATAAAAATTCCATAGATAGAAGTTACATCCCTTGTAATTTTGTAAATGTGTATAGTGGCCAAAAAGACATTCTTCCCAGTCCGGAGAATGCGCCCCCACGTCTGCCCATGCAGTCCTGTCTTGTGATATCACAAAACGAAGGCTGCAAGAGCACGCCCCATTCAGTTCTATGGGGCCGATATTTTCAAATATTTATACCCTTTAGTGCTGGGATTTTAGTATATCAAAGCAATCGATTAATAGGGTCTTTCACCCACCCCTCTCCTTTTTCCTTTATGACTGGACATCCCTGCTTCACTCCCTGACCCTCTCAGTCCTTTGTTCTTCCCCTGTGACCCAGATAATCCTTTCCGTCTCCACACAGGCTTACTGGCTGCATCCAAGGGCTCCAACACTCGCCCATGCGAACAGTGGCAGAAAGGAGCCGGCCTGAGAGGTAAACTGCTCAGCTGCACCTCTCTGCTCAGCACACTTCTGATTGCACTAATGCCTCCCTTCCCAGCCACCCCCTGCCACCCAAAGCTAGTTCTTAATTTATAGTGTTTGAACCAATGAGCACTCTCCCCCTCCCCTATTGCTTCTTGACATAGTGGTTCCTCCGTCCTTCTCTGGCACCCTCTCCCGACTCATTATTTGGCTCCTCTTAGCCAGTACCAAACTCCATAGCCCCTCTCTCAGCTAACCTGTTTGCATTCAAGTAGCTACTCCATCTCTCCGTGTTTCTCAGTTTACTTGGTGGTGCTCATTCTTTACTACTTCCTATTGGTCACAGGTGGTACTATACCACTAAGCAACTTGAATTGTTGTGACTATGGCTCAATGTCAGCCATACACGATTTCTTCTTACTCTACCTACAAGCTTCTCCCACCTATAATGCACAAATTTATTTTTCTGCTTAGTCCTTACTTATTTTCCTTTATCCTCCCCCATCCCATGTCCTTCTCATGCTTCTGTGCACCCTATTCCTGCCATATACCCATGGTCCCCCGCTTCTATACTCCCCCAATCCATTTAAGTGACTCCTAATTACCCCAATTTCTTTGCGCCTCCACAAAACCTTCTCCCCCACCCACCCTTCTCATTCTAAAGTTGCCAAACTAGTCTTTTTTTGTTTTTAAGGCAGACCTCTTGAATTGTACCTGGTGGGGAAAATAGCTTTTGTGTAACCTCCGTTCTGTCTATATAATATATATTTCCTGGATTTGTAGGCAAAACACCTTTGGCAAAATTACTCTGGTTTCATTTCTCTAAAAGCAGTTCAGTACTACAGAACCAAATTTCCAAACTTAACCAGAGTTCACTATTAATTTTCCATATTCTTCTTCTCCCACTGTTCTCCCCTCTTTTCAGGTGCAGCGGCACTACCAAAAAAAAGCTCCGAAGTGTAAGTGATTAATTTAGCTTCTAATGCTTTCTTCATCAGGTGCCTTTGTCTTTTTCTGCTTTTTAGAAATGTGACCACCTGTAGTTAGACACAAGGAGAAATACGCTCCCTAAGTGCAGTAAATACAAATCATGAGCTCAGGACGCCCAAAAAGCTCCAGGCAACAATATCATGCTTTTAATAAAGGTTGTCTTAGTCTATCAACACTGTACGTGCCACTGTAATTTCCAAATGTCGTCTTCACTTTTCGGAATCCCCACAAGACCAAACCTTGGAAAGGGCAACCCGAATGCTGCCCGCCGTCTGCAACACGGGCGTCCGTTTCTCTTTCGGGACGCCAAGGATGTTAATCACTTACTCGTCTGTTTTGCATCATAACCTCCAAGTGGACGGTAGGAAATGCACTCTTCTTACTCCAGTAAAGGAACCCCAGCTTTGGGGAAACAACGAAAAAGGTGTTTGGGGAAAAGAAGGTAAAGTCGATCAATCTTGCAAGCCTAAAAACAGTAATAGACAGGTTCTGCTACTCGTTTCAGTCTAGAGCAATGAGGATTAAAATTGCCAAATAAAGTGCTGTATGTTAAAATATCTAGAGTTTCATTCAGCAAAACTAATTTAGCAGATTTTAGCAGTCGAAAAAACAAAAACCTAGACTTTGAAACCATGAGGAGAGGAAGGAGCAGCATTAGTGGGCATGTTGCGCCCCCGGTTGTGGTTCTGTAGCTACCTCAAACTGCTTATTACTCCTGCTTCTAGTCTCTACTGAGACATATATAATCCAAACCCTGGTCGGAACGCTCCCATCAACTTGCACTTTCCTAAGGGTTTACAACTCGCCGACCTCAATATTCAAAGTCTTCTCCCCAAACTCACTCGCTCTCCAGCCAATTATGATAAACGTACAGCTGGATGTCATGTTGCTGTCAAACCTGGCTAAGAAAATATTGGATGCCACTCTCTCAACACCAGGCTACTCCCTGTTAAGACAGGAAAGACCGAGCAAGGGTGGAGTTATTGCAGTGTTTCTCATCTAGCCTTCAATACACTCCTGTCAATCTCATCCCCCCCTCCCATTACGAAATCCTCTTAATGTCCTTGAGGCGCAGGTTGGGAAGCATAGGAAAACCAGGAGCAGTTGTAAAATTCGCAAATAGCGTTTTATTAATAACCGCAAAAAAAAAAGATTCAGTAACTATTTCCAATGGCAGTACAAACATAGAAAGCAGTCTCATTCTGAGTTTTTCTTAATTTCAATTTCCAGTCTCTGTCTCTCTCTCTCTCTCTCTCTCCCCCTCTCGCTAAACATTACAACTCTCTTTGTAGCAAGTCTTTGCAGTGAGTTCATTAAGAGGACATCTGACTTCGAGGTGGAGCTCTTGCAGCAGGTATTGCCATTAGGACTAAGGCTGCCAGACATTAGGACCTCCTGGAAAAATCTTGTAGCTAGCAGTCTGTAGCGGGGACTGCCCCCGATGTCGGCTCCGCCCAACGTCAGACATGGCATAAAGGGGCGGTCCCCCGGTGCCATCTCGGTTCTTTTCCCGCTGTCGACCTGTTTAGTTCGGCTCCATGGACGCCTTTCATAGCAGTCGACTGCCCTTTTTGCCATTATTCAATATTTAAAGGTTTTTTCCGAAGATTCATCTTCGTGCATGTAGTCACCCTCTCCAACACGGCGCAAGTCTTAAGCGTGCGTGTGGGAAGCAGTTACTGGCTAAGGACAGCCACGCGGCCTGCCACATCTGTGTAGGCTCCGACCATCACCCCGCCAATGCCCACATTGCCAGAAGTTTAACCAGAAGACCAGGACTAGGAGAGCCGGTGGCGGCTATGCACCAGATTTTGGAGCACAGTTTTTCTTCTTTCGCCAAGGACTCACCGCCCAGAGAGAAGGCTTTGAGAGGGAAGCACCATCACCAGAGGGAGAAAGATGGGGCCAGGTCTGAGTCACACCCAAAGTCGCCTTACAGGGCGTCTTCTTCTTTGATCTCCAGTGGGAAGACTGGTTCTGTCCCTCCTAAGGTAACTGAGACATCTTCGAAATCGGCTCCCTCCTCTTCTTGGGCAAGCACAGGGAGCAGTCTTCCTCTGGGCATTCACCTGCTCATCCTTCTCTGGCCCACCAACCCCATAAAGCTTCTACTGGATTGATCCAGGAAGGCCATTCACCTGCTGGCAGACCTAAAGATTCCAGCCATAAGCCCGGGGGTCGTCCAGAAAGCAAACATGTACGGACGACTTGCATAGGTGTCTGGAGACTGTCCGACATTGGACACCCTTTCCACCGCTGGTCAAGGGGCGCTCACTTACTACTGACAAGTGCCCACTGAGCCGGTCGCCTGATGGCCCCCTCCTACTCCGAACGCCGGGTCCCCCAGGGACACTGACGCTTAGCAGCAGCCTGACGGAAGAATCCCCTGACCAGACGCCAGACCCACAGGATCCACTGACGTTCCCGTGGCAGACATCTGCTCACTTTTTTCCACTTGGTGGAATACAGTCAAAGGGAACCTACTGTATAGGCCCTCTGGCCCATCTCCTAAAGAAACTCCCATGGGGCCCCCTCCAACTCCTGTCAAACCAGTTGGAGATGACCAACCCATCCGGATCTAAAGAAAAGCAGGAGGAAAGTTGCTCTTCCCAGTTCCCTCCTCCAGCAGACGCCCATCCTTCCCTCAGGTTACGTCCCCCCAGACCCAGCATTCCTGGACATTATGCACCACATTCAATCTATTTATGAATGGGACACAGAGGAGCTGGACCCAGAGCGAAGGCAAATAGCTAAGTTTCTGGTTTTGAAAAAAAGCAAAACATCTGGTTATCCCGCCTCTGGTGGAACCGTTGCAGGATGTCACCAGGCTTATGTGGTAGAAGCCATCGTCCACCTCAGCAGTTTCCAGGAAGGCGGACGGACTATAAACCCCCAAGGCGGAACCCTTTTTGGGGAACATCCCAAGGCAGATTCACTGGTGCTTACAGCCACGCATGGTCATTTTAGTCAGCCCAAGCACCTGAGCTCTCCGCCCCTGATCCGGAGTTCAAAAAATTGGATCACTGGGGCAGGAAAGTCTCTTTCAGCTACCGGCTCCATCTGTTTGCTTAATTTTCTTGCCCATATGGTTTCATATCAGCAATCTCTGTGGAAGAAAACAATGGAGTTGGTTAAGACCCTGCCAGACTAGGACAGTAAAAATGATTCTTGCTTATGTCCAGTCTGGAATAGACGTGGACAGGCATGTCCTCCGTTGCTCATGCGATTCGGTGGACATGGCTTCATGTGCGGCTGCAACGGGAATTTCTGAGGAGGCATTCCTGGCTCAGTCTGGTTTTCGCTCAGACCTTCAAGAGTCTTTCTAGGGACATGGATATGTTCTATCCACCCTTACTGGCAGGTTCTTTGCCGCTTTAAATCTTGCCGGAAGGTCTTCAAGCTGGCTCCTCCCACCCACCTGGGTGGTAAAACTCTGTTCCGCCCCATGATGCCAGATCTTCCTTACCCCTTGAAAGCTCAGGATCTTACTTAGAGATACAGCTCTTGCAGCAGGTTACACCATTAGGACTGAAGCCGTCAGGCGCCAGGACCCCGCGGAAAAATTCAGCTAGCTAACTTCTACGGGGGACCTTGCGTCGGTCCCGCCTCCGGCGTCAGGCGTGGTACAAAGAGGCGGTCCGTCAGATTCCCAGTTCTTTTCCGCCCGTCGACAGCTACCTGACCCTTGGTTACCAGTCTGCCAGCAGCCGCGTGAATAGTGCTTTTCGACAAATTTTTCAGAATTCTCTTCAAGCAAGATCTTGATGTCATCACCAACTTCTGGCCATCCATCGAAATGCGCTTGTGGAAAGCAGATCCCGTTCAAAGGACCCCCACACGGCCTCGTCCGGTGCCTGGGCCCAGATCACGATACCGGGCCTGTCCTTCTGCCAAGGGTTCAACAGCCGTACCCGGATCCGGCGTCAGAAGGCTTTGCAGGCGTTTCTTCTGGAGGAACAACTGAAGACCATGTCCTCCAAGGGGGAAAGCTCCAAGGTCCACAAGCACGCGGAGAAAGAAGGGAGAAGGCCCCTTCCAGGTCCCCATCCAGGGGTTCGGAGTCCCGTAGCTCCGGTTCGAAATCTCCCCCGGCTGCAGTGAGGAAGCCTTCCTCTCAGGAAAAATCCGCCAGGCCTTCCTCCCCTTCCAGGGCCTTGGCGAAGTCCGGGGAACGACACCATCACCACCGCAAGTCGGGTTCCCGCTCCTCGGTACCCGACGTCAGGTCTTCGTCGGTGCCTCCACGCAAGACGCTGGAGCTCACGCCCTTAAAAAGGCCTGTAGCCCAGACGCCGGCTCGACAGCCGTCAGCCGTGCGCCCTGCTTCCCTGGAGCCGCCCGTCGGCCCGACGACCGGCGCGGTCATTGCATCCCAGTGGGCGCCGGTAGGGACGACGCCCACCCTCCTGAGAAGAAGGCCCTGTTGCCTCCGACACGGCGTCTGTCAGGAGCCTCTATCGGAGGAGGACCTAGAGCAGCCGAGGACCAGGCGGGCGACCCGGTCCCGTCAGGCACCCCAGGAACCCTCGCCATTACCAGAGCCTCCTGTGGAGCCGACGGCGATTCGGCTGCACCGCCCACCGGCACCCGGCCGTCGTCGGGCCTCTCTCTCAGCGGAGGTGAAAGATCTGTTCACCTCCTGGTGGGATACCATTAGAAAGGACATGGTTTCCCCGCTCCTCCTCTCCTCCGATTCCTGCTCCTGCCTCGCCATCGGGTCGGCAGGCCGTGGTTCCTCCTCCCGGGAGCCTAGAGAACCCTCCCAGGGGAGACCTGATAAACGGAGACCTCCGTCGAATCCTCTTCTGGATCACCCAGCCCCAAGAGATCCAGGAGACGCTGACGATCGCCTTCAGCGGAGGACACGGGATCAGACTACTCACCTCTAGATCCCCATCTCCACTCTCCATCCCTTCTCCGGACCCATGTGAGATGCCTAGATCTCCTCCGGATGATCCCTCGTTCCCTGATATTATGAGACATATACAAGAGAACATGGGATGGGATGCTGAAGACTTAGACCCGAAAGTGCACGCCGCAAATATCTTCGGCAAAAGGACCCCAAGCCTGTGGTGGTACCACCCTTGGTTGACACTCGTGGAGCGTCACAAGCAGCGTGGAGCGTCCACTCGGCTCCCGGCGAGACCAAAGAAAGCTGATCGCTTGTACAAGGCTCTAAGGACTCACCAGTGACTTGACGCAGCATCCTCAGGCCGATTCTCTGGTCATCACAGCCTCACATGACCGGGTCACAGAGGCCACAACATTTGAGCACCCTGCCACGGACCCAGAGTCCAAACAACTGGGCGCATTGGGTAGGCGCACGCATGCTTCCGCTACCTGCGCCATCAGATCCTTGAACTATTTAACCCACATGTTCAGTTCCAGAGCGCTTTGTGGGAACAGGGTCTGGAAGCGGCTGAAAAGATGCGAAGGTGAGCAGGAGGAGAGATGCTTAGCTCCTCCGCTAGGGTTCAGGCGTGGGGACCCAAGTGCTAAGAGCAGCGTATGACTCAGCGGACTCATCGGCCCAGCAGCAGCTTCTGGCGTATGCCTCCGGAGACACTCTTGTTGCTGCGCTGCTCGGTTTCACCCCGGATCCAAAAGAACATCTTGGACGCCCTTTTGAGGGAGAGGTATTGTTTGGTAATCCTACAGAAAGATCCTTACCAAACTCCAAGAGGCCGGGAAGGTGTAAGGTCGGTTCAGGCCATGTACCGACCTAAGCTTCTTCTCTTCGTAGGAACCAAAGCTGTTTCGTCTTGGCGGACGCAGAGGCAACAGACCCGCTCCGCTGCACCTCAGAGGGGCTCTGGTTTTCGTAGAGCCCAGGGCAAACACCCCGCCAGCCGAGGCCAGCGTTCTCCTAGGCAGGCCCAACCAGCGGGTCCATCTGCCGCCACAGCCTGACTCCTTTCCGGCCCCCGCCCCTCAGGATCAACGGGAGTTTATAGTCGGGGGTCGCATTGCGAACTTCCTGCCGGGATGGCAGGCCATTACCACCGACAGGTGGGTTCTTCAGTTGGTCAGTCTAGGCCACTTTATAGAATTCGCAGGAAAGCCACCCTCCAGGCCTCCTTTGCTCTCCCGGTATCAGGGTCAGCACAAAGCCTTGATCTGGCAAGAAGTACTCGCGCTACTACGAAAGGGAGCGATAGAGTACGTCCCAGAGAACCAGAGAGGACTAGGATACTATTCCCACTTCTTCCTGGTTCCCAAGAAAACAGGGGACCTCCGTCCAATCCTGGACCTCAGCGACCTCAATGTGTCGGTCACTTACAAGAGATTCCGCATGGTGACCCTTCCGGGTCTTATCCCCATGCTCAAACAGGACGCCTTTTATGTCCTCTAGACATGCAGGATGCCTACCTGCACATCCCTATGGCTCAGGCGCACATGAGGTTCTCCTGCGCCTGAGTATCTCGACCACCACCTTCAGTTCGAGCCCTTCCTTTCGGACCGCCTTCCGCACTGAGGGTCTTTACCAAGTGCATGGCAGTTGTGGCGTCTCTGAGGAGACAGGGCCACTACGTGTTCCGCATCCTGGACGACTGGCTTCTCATGGCTGCCTCCAGAGGCGTTGCTTCTTGTAATCCAGAGCACCCAGGATCTGTTCCATCCCTGGGCATCTCATAAATTACGAGAAGTCTCTCTGGTACCATCGCAGAAACTGCAGTTCATAGGAGCAGTTCTGGACACTGTTCGGGAAGAGCCTTTCTTCCGGCCGACAGAGCGGAGCGCATCAGATCCCCCATAAGGACCTATCATTAAGCAAGGTTGTACCTGCCAGGTTGTGTCCTTGCTTGCTCGGACACATGGCTGCGCCATTCTTACTGTCCCTTTCGCAAGACTCCACATGGATTCACTCAGTGGATGCTCAAAGTGCACGGGACCAAAGGCAAGACCACTTGCAGCATCCGGCCCACGAATCAGTGATTCAAGACTGGCAGTGGTGGCTAGCCCCAGGGTCGCCTCATCAGGCGTCCCTGCTCATTGCGCTGTTCTCGGAGGTCACCCTCACCACGGACGCTCCGTCTTGGGTGGGGGCAGACCTGGACGGTAAAGTCCCAGGTACGTGGACCCAGATGGAAGCTCACCTTCACATCAACGTGCTGGAAATGAGAGCGGTCCTCTATGCCCTGCAGGCCTTTCAGTCAGTTATCCCACCGTGTACTCTTCTACTTCAGACAGACAACACGGCGGTGATGTATTACCTCAACAAACAAGGAGGCGCACACTCTTACCCCCTTTGCAGGGAGGCCATGGGAGTGTGGGATTGGGTAATCAGACACGGCGCGAATCTGATCACTGTGCACGTTCCCGGAGTGGACAACACGATTGCAGACGGCCTGAGTCGTTCTCAGGCCAGAGTCCACGAATGGGAACTTCTTCAAGAGGTAGCAGAGGACCTGTTTCTTCGATGGGGACTCCAGATCTAGACTTGTTTCCTCCCATCCAACGCAAAACTGCCCAATTTTGCTCGCTAGATCCAGGGCCTGGTGTTTTCTGGCGAGACGCTATCCCTCTCCTGGGCGAACAGATCTCTCTACGCTTTCCCGCTGATCCAGAGAGTTCTTCTCAAACTGCGCAGGGAGCACGCATCATGATCCTGGTGGCCCCATTTGGCCCAGACAGATTTGGTTCCTTTGTTGATTCAACTATCTCGAATCTCTCGCCCTGCTGCCGCCAGCTCCCACTCTACTGTCTCAGGAGAAGGGTTCACTTGTCCACCGGACCTACGTCCTTGAACCTGCATGCTTGGCTCCTAGAGACATAGCCATTTTAAGGTCACGGGTCTCGCAAGAGGTTGGAGAAGTCCTTTCTGCAGCCAGAAAGCCGGTAACGATAAGTGCATGTACGCCATGAAATGGCGCTTTTGTGTATGGTCGCGAGCACGCCGACCTTTCCCTTAGGTTGTCCTGTGGGAGTAATATTAGAATATTTGCTCTCCCTCTTTCATTTCGGGTCTAGCCTACTCCTCTATTAAAGTGCACCTCTGTGCCATTTCGCTTACCACCTCGGTGGAAATCGACAGTGGCTCAGGTGGACGCCTCTCGGAATTCTTAGGGAGTGTTGCACCTTAGGCCTCCTATTACAGACCCTGTGCCTCCATGGGATTTGCTTTTGTCCTGGAACAGCTCACGCTCCCCTTGAACCTGCCTGCGATTGTGAGCCACTCTTCTTGTCTACTTCTGAGCTCTCTGGTACAGAGGAGAGGCTCTGCTCATACCTCTGATGTTCACCGCAGCCTGAGGTTTTACCTCAACAGAACTCAGTCCTTTCAGTAGTTCTGAGCAACTTTTCATTTCCTTCTCTGAGAGAATGATGGGCCAACCCGCATCCAAACAGTCCCTTTCTCGCTGGCTTGTCCAGTGTATTTCTACTGTTATGGTATCAAACAAAAGCCTCCTCGGTACAGTCCGGGTCATTCCACTAGAGGGTGGCTACTTCCTTTGCAGCTCAAAAATGTTTCCACTTCTGTATGCGCTGCAGCCACTTGGAGTTCTGTGCATACCTTTATCAGGCATTATAGCTCTGGACACGCCTCGGCTAAGGGGCTGGTTTTGGCTTGGCTGTGGCTTCAGGGTCTCCTGTCCTAGGTTCAGGACCTGGTATTTATCCTTTATTTTCCTCCTCCGGATTTTCTGACAGCTGTTACTGCTTGGGAATCAGTCCTATGATGTTAATTCTGCTGCAAGAGCTGTATCTCAAGTAAGATAGTACAGTTACGTAAGAACTTACCGTAACAGTAGATCTTCGAGAACAGCTTCTTTGCAGCAGGTACCTTCCCGCCCACCTTCCCCTTGAGGAGGTCATGGCTCAGTCTTTCTGAGCAGGAATTGTTATCTTTCTGTCTTCTGACGCGAATCCTAGGTCTCCCTTTGATGTCAGCTGCGTGCAAGAAGTCTCCGCGGAGAATCTGGGGAATCTCAAGGGACCGCCTCTTTTGTACCACGCCTGACGCCGGAGGCGGACTGACGTCATGCGGTCCCCGCTGTAGTTAGCTAGCTAGAATTTTTCTCAGGTCCTGGCGCCTGACGGCTTCAGTCCTAATGGTGTAACCTGCTGCAAGAGCTGTTCTCGAAGATCTACTGTTACGGTAAGTTCTTACGTAACTGTACTTTCCCTCCTTGCTTCCTGTGTTTTAGGCCTGGATCCTAACTCGTCGGTTAAACCGAAACTTATTCTTAAATTTTCTAGACTTCGGTCTTTTTCTTCCTTCGCGGCTGCTATGGACAAATAGACTCCCGGATTTCAGCGGTGCCCTTGTGGGCAGAAGATGTCTCTGACCGATCCGCACTCCACGTGCGTTTACTGCCTTGGGCTCGAACACGATCCGCAGGCCTGCAAATTATGCAAGTCCTTCTCGGCCAACGTTCTGTAAGACCGTGCTGCCAGACTTCAACTTGGGCGCCCCGAGAGGTATTCCTCCGGTTAAGTCAAAGGAGGCGTGTTGGGCAGTGTCCGGCGTCGGGCTTGGCTGAGCAACTTGAGCAAATGATCGCCCTCGAGGAGGAGGCGGCCCAGGCTGCATCTTCTTCCTCGGTCGCGGCATTTATCCTGCTCTCTTTGGGTTCCTACTCCTCTGCTTCATTTAAGGAGCTTTGTCAGTCCCTCTCTACTAAAGGAGAGGGGCCATCGGGACACTCCTCTCGGTCCAAGAAAAAGGACTCAAAAGGTAAGTCCCACTGTTGACGTTGGTGGGAGCGGGAGAGGTCCCCTTCCCCAGATAGTAGACACTCTCTACTTCGGTCGAGGTTGCGGCTAAGGCCGCTGGCTTCACGGTGTCCCCGTCAGGTCAGCCGGCTGACACCCCGGTCGATGCAGTCAATTTTTCTCGACCCGTCGGATGGGCTGTCGACTGGAGAAGCAGACGACCCATCTTCACTGGTTCCCCCGGTGGAAATCGAGGACTTGCCCATGCCTCCTGTGCCGGAGTCCCCGGTTAAGGTCCCTGAGCAGGGGGAGGAATGGGTTCCCCTGCTCCCTCCCATACCCATCCTCGGAAACACCAAGGGTCTCGGACCTCCTCTCGGTCCAGCCGATCCCACCATCGGCGGTCTCGGCACTGAGGGAAGCAGCGTGCAGACATCCTCATCCCTTCCTCCTCAAAGGATAGGCTCAGGCTGAGTTGCGCTAGCCATACGAGGATCTGATGTGGCAGCAGCTCCTTTGTCCGGGAGAAACCGACTCAGTCACCTTCCCGGCCATTAAGTGGCTGTCACCGGAGGCGGAACAACCCTCGTGGTCATTGAGGAGCGGCACCGGTGGTTCAGCCAAAAACAGCTGCACCACCCATCGTGGTGGAACCCCCGTCTCCAGAACCAAAAACTGGAACTCCGACCAAGGATTCTCTGTCAGGTCATGGGTTGCCCCATTGGTTGTCTGTCACCCTGACTCCCGATCGCCCTTGGCAGGTGGAGGGTGGCTCAGGCCCTCGGGAGCTGTTTGCAGACTCCTCAGAGTCCAATGATTCTTCCCTGTTCTCCAGGCCTCTTGACCTGGAGCCCTCTGGGGGACAGTCGGTGGACGAGAGCCCATCCTCGTTCATGGGATTACTTCGGCTCATCTCAGAATCTACTGGGATGAAGCTCGAACCCGTGTCAAAGTGGGCCAAGTATCCCCTCACGGAGCTGCTGGACCGAGGGGATTTTTCTACAGAGGTCTTTCCTGTTGCCAAAGCCATTGTTGGCCCAGCCCTGGAGCTATGGCAGCGGCCGGCTTCTTGTCCAGCTCCCTCGGCCAGGAAGTATGCTGTTCCCATCGGCTCACTCTCCGGATTCTCGGAGCACCCCTCTGTGGATGGGTTGGTGACCGACAGTGTTTTCCAGCGCTCTGGAAATGCTCGGGACATGGACAAGACACCAGATAGAGTCCAAGAAACTGGACTATTCCGGGAGTAAAGTTTACGCTGCATCCTCCTTAGGCCTTCGTCAGGCCAGTTCGGCCGTACTGATGGCACACTTTTCCCACGCCCTTTGGGCTCCCTGGATGAGGTGATTCCTCATCTCGGCTGATCTCCAGACTACAGTCAAGCAGGTGCGGGATCAGGGAAGGCGGTGGCAAAGCAACAGCTCCAAACTGCTCTTGACATTGGAGACTCTTGTGCCCGGTCAGTGGCGTGCGCGATGGCCATGCGCCTGGAGAGCTGCTGCAGATCTCCACCTTCACGTAGCGGATACCCAGCACAAGCTGGCAGACATTCCTTCCTGGTTACAGACTTGTTTGGTCCGGAGTAGAGGTCACTTGCAAAGGATCGAAGTCCAGTGCCACCTTGGATTCTGTCACATCTGCCCAGAAGGACAAGGCCGCCAGCAGCAGCGTAAGCCCTTTTGGCCTTCTGCCCCTGCGGCACGTCTGGCCGAGCAACACCAGCATCAGGGCCAGCAGTCTCGTACTTGGCACCCCAAAGCCAAGCCTGCAGCTTCCTCCAGCAGGAAGCCGGGAGGAAAAGGCCCAGGAGGTCCCTCGGCCGGTCCTTCCTCCAAGCCTGCCCAGTGACCCCCCCCCCCGTGGGGGGACGGCTCCGCCACTTTTCCGCCTGGTCCACTATCACCGCGGACTGCTGGGTGTTGGAAGTGGTAAGGAAAGGTCTGCCTCTGGAATATGAGCAGGCCCCACCCTATCGAGCTGTCGCCCCCATGGGGGGCTATGGGGTCTGCAGCCTCTTCTGTCGGCTTATCGAGCCGACATTGCCCTGCTCCTCCAAAAGGAGATGATCAGCGAGGTGGCGGATCCTCCACCAGACCCAGGGTTTGTGTCCAGGTATTTTCTGGTCCTGAAACGGACGGGGGTCTGGCGCTCCATCCTAGACCTACATGACCTGAACCAGTTCCTAAGGTCTCAAACCTTCAGGATGGTCACTCTGGCACAGATCATTCCATCCTTGGAACGAGGCGTGTGGTTCTGTTCTGTGGACCTCCAGGATGCGTTCTTTAACGTCCCAATCTGTCCATCCCACCAGCGATTCCTTCGCTTCAGAGCAGAGGGGTCCCTTTATGAGTTCTGGGCCATGCCCTTCGGCCTCTATCCAGCTCCCAGGGTCTTCACCAAATGCATGGCAGTGGTGACAGCATTCCTGTGGTACCGAAGGATCTGGGTGTACCCTTACCTGGATGACTGGCTGATTGCAGCCCTCTCCAGGCTGGAGGTGGAGCAGTCCAAGGATCTGGCCCTCCAGGTCTGCTCTCAGATTGGCCTCATCAACGAGGCCAAATCGGAACTCGTGCCAACGCAAGTGATTGAATTCATCGGGGCAGAGCTCGACTCTCTTCGAGCCAGAGCATGGCTCCTGGTGGACAGGGCAGAGGTTCTTTCCTCCTTTGCCCAATCATTTCTGGTTGGGCAATTGCAACTTGCCCGGGACTTCCTCCGCCTCCTGGGCTTCGTGGCGGCCTGCACCATCATGGTCCATTGGGCCCGCTGGCACATGCGTCCCCTTCAATGGGGATTGGCCCACCGATGGTCACAGTGCTCCGGTCCTCTGGACTAGCCAGTGGCGGTGACCCAGGAGATGTGGAACGCCCTCCAGTGGTGGATCTTTCCAGCTGATCTGCAGGAGGGCATCCTGTTTGTCTGCCCTGAGCAGACGGTCATTCTAATGACCAGTGCCTCTCTGTTGGGTTGGGGTGCCCATCTGGGGGAGCACAGAGCACATGGCCTCTGGTCCCCTCAGGTGTCTTAATGCCACATCAACCTGCTGGAGCTTCGAGCGGTCCGACTAGCCCTCACCACCTTCGCTCCACTTGTACGGGGTCAAGTGGTCCAGGTCCAGATGGACAATACCACGACCATGTACTACCTAAACCGCCAGGGCGGGACACATTCCTTGCCCCTATGCAAGGAAGCTCTCCGCACTTGGTTCCTCATGAGCAGACTGGAGGTGGATCTCCTAGCCATCCATGTGGTGGGAGCCTCCAACACTCTGGTCGATGCCCTAAGCAGGATAGGTGCTGCATCTCATAAGTGGTCTCTCCTGCCGGAGGTAGTACATGATCTGTTCTCCCACTGGGGCACACCTCAGGTGGACCTGTTTGCCTCCAGGGAGAATGCGAAGCCGAGGCTGTTTCATGCCTGCCCCCCCTCAGCAGAGCTCGCTGCAGGGGATGCCTTCTCGAGGCCGTGGACCCCGGACCTCTTCTACGCCTTTCCCCCATTTCCCTTGATCCACAAGGTGCTTCTCAAGGCGAGGAGGGAACAAGGCACAGGTGATTCTGGTAGCCCCAGACTGGCCCCGCCAGTTCTGGTATCTAGATCTCCTCAGCCTCAGCTCCAGGCTCCCAAGGCGGCTTCCAGCCTGCCCAGACCTGATCAGTCAACCAGGGGAAGGTACTCCACCCGGACCTTCAATCCCTGCACCTGATGGCCTGGTTCCTGAGCGGCTAGAGTTCCAGGCCTTGGGTCTTCCGATGAGGTTCTCAACGTTGTTGAGCCATCCCGTAAAGAGTCGACCAGAAAATGCCATGCCTTCAAATGGAAGAGATTCTCCATTTGGTGTCAGGATAAGGGGTTGGACCCTTCCTCCTGCTCCTTGGCCAGCATTCTGGACTACCTATGGTCCCTTTCTCAGCAAAGGCTTCGGTCGGCGACCCTTAAGGTGCACCTGGCAGCCATCTCTGCTTACGGACAGCGGGCGGAAAGCAGTTAATTAGCGCAGGAGAAGGTGGTCGGGCGCTTTTCAAAGGCCTTGATCACACATCCCTCCGGTAGCGAAGAACCTCCACCTCCGCGGGATCTACTGCTGGTATTGACTAAGCATGGGCAAGCCATTCAACCGATGCACAGGTGTGACATCTCTCACCTGTCGTGGAAGACCGCCTTCTTGTAGGCTATCCGTCAGCCAGAAGGATGGGAGAGCTCCAGGTGCTTTCCATAGAGTCTCCTTATCTGGGCTTCCACAGGACAAGGTTGTCCTGCGCCCCAACCCGAAATTCCTTCCGAAGGTGGTGTCGGAGTTTCACCTTAACCAGGTGTTGACTCTGCCGATGTTCTACCCCAGTCGCACCTCGGAGGCCGAATATAGGCTCCATATTTTGGACCCTAGAAGAGCACTCTCTTATTACAAGGAGCGACGGCGGAAGTTCGGGGAGAGGTTCGCCAGCTGTTTGTCACCTACGCTGAAGCTGCACCTGGCAGACCTGCAGCCAAGCGGACGATAGGCAGGTGGGTCACCTCCTGCATAGATACCTACTATAGGTTGGCGGGCATGGAGCCTCCCAGAGGGATGAGCTCATTCTACCCGCCATACCACTGCTTCGGTGGCTGCTTCCAGGGACGTCCCTATCCAGGAAATCTGCAGGGCTGCTACCTGGAAGTCGGCACACACCTTCATTACCCACTACCACATCGACCTTGAGTCACGCTGGGATGCTGGTTTTGGGACCTCGGTTCTCCAGTCCTTATTCCCCTAGTAGGGGGTGTGCGCTTGCCCTCTCCTCCCAGAGAACTGCTAGAGTCTCGCCAGTAAGTGTGGACAGAACAACGTATCCATGTCCCTAGAAATACAGGTTACTCACCTGTAACAGGAGTTCTAGGAATGGTATGTTTATCCACACAACCCACTCGACCTCCCCGACTTCGAAGCACAACCTGGCTTCCAGCGGGCTAGATCTGGCGTCATGGGGCGGAGCCGAGAGTTTTACCACCGTGGGTGGGAGGAGCCAGCTTGAAGACCTTCCGGCAAGATTTAAATCGGCAAGGAACCTGCCAGTAAGTGTGGATGAACATATACCATTCCTAGAACTCCTGTTACAGGTGAGTAATCTGTATTTCTATTGCACTTTATTGTTCGTGTTGCACTTAATGTCCTCCCATTGCATCTTGTATTTTTGTACAATGTTTACCACTGTTAAAAATAACTAACTATTTTGTACTACTGTGCCTATATCTCCAGTTTCCCCTTACCCCCAGGTCATATCTGGAAACAAGTAATCACTGCTCAGCATACCTTCCTGGTGAAACGCTTGAATGAATAAAAAGTTTGCTTATTGGGGGTCTCAGAGGAATGAGAGGGACAGGACCTGTTGGTGTTTGTCATTCTTGCTTTCTGCCTTGCTTGGTTTTACCTGTGAAGGGGCATTTACCAGAGCCTACTGGGTTAACCCATGAAGATAACCTCGCTGGAGGGTATGTTGAGAGCGATCTTGTTACTGCAGGCCAGGAGATCAGGGAGTAGATTTTGCAAGCTGCCAAGGGTAAAGGACAGCTATAACTTTCAGATGGCACTCATCTTTTGTTTCCCGGCCTCTCCTATGCAACACAGCAATGGAGGAAATGCTCTGAGGGAGTGCAATGAGAACTATGACAGCTCGGGATTTCTCATGCCTTCTTATTCCTGTAAAAACTCAATACTCTATGTGGGTAGATCCTGTAGAGGCTGGGGAACTGTTCCTTAAAATCAAGGCAGATTTTAACATTTGGAATGCTGGAGAGAACACTGGGGATGAGGGAGAAGGCCCATCCAGGAAACCGTGACTGTTACTGCTGCTTTCTGTGGTTGCTGTGCTATTGAGTTTGTGTTAAGCCGCACTGTTAATACGTTTATTAAACCTGTGGTCGTCTGGTGACAGCATACTAATAATGTAGAGTTTTTTCTTCACTGTTTTTGAGACATGGTTCCCTTAGATATAAATTTGAAATCGTAGTTTTTTTTTATCCACCTCCGCCTCTCCAGGCTCTGACCCATCAGGAGCACCAGTGGAGTCTGCCCCACTTCCTGCCACCTTACTTGGACCTTCTGGTTCACCCCATGGGGCCTGGGTTCTTCGACAAGGTGGGGTGGCTGTGCCCCAAACAGTTCAAGTCTCCTTGGGAACCAGAAGGCCAGGCAGGTGAGAGCTATGAGGTATCTGCCCTGGTGCTCTGGAGTCTGGAGAGCATTTTCTCCTTGTTCTAGGGGGGGTGGCATGTACCTTGATGTCTTGGCGTCACAGCTGATGGCACCACTCCGCATCCCCTTGGAAGTATGCTCTGCGCTTGCCATGCCTCTGACTTCCACCAGAGGCCAGTCAAGTGCCGAGTGTGGACCCCTCTCCCTCCCGAGAGGAGAGCTGTCCTCTGGACGCTCAATCCTCTTCCCTGCCGACCCCTGATGGCCCAGGCTCGTTCCCGAACCCGTGGCGCGAGGTGTGCCGTCCAGCACCTCAATTCTTGGTGCCACCGGGCCAGCTCCTTAGGCATAAATTTTGAAGTTTTTGAGGGAGATTGGTGACTCCAAAGTGGTGCCGACCATGTGTTATTTTAAACTAGGTGCATAGTATTTCAACTTTGCCAAATCCCACATGAAACCTGCTGTGCCCTGGCTATCCTCTGGTAGGTTACTAGATCTCTTATTACTTACTGTTTTTAGTTTTACTGCTTGTACAACTAGCATGGAGCCTTAACTATTGTTCAGTTTCTCTGAATATATTTAACATATAGTCTGCTTTAGAGTGGCACTTCACCTTTGTTTGTTTTGTTTTGTTTCATTTCAATGCTTGGGAACTTCTACAACCTACATGGACTTTTGAGAGGTGTTTGATCAGTTCAGGAGTCTTGCACTCAGGGAATGATTGGCATTATTTTTTCCAGATTCAGGTCCTTGGTCATGGCGCAGATCGCCATTTCAAGAGCTTTATGGGGATTGATGTTATGACACTTTGAACTAAATGTTGTGAACTGTGAGTCTTAATCCTGTAGAACTTGCTTCGAAGGGGCTCTTGCAGCAGGCAATAACCATTAGAACTCGGGTACTAGGACCACACAAACTTCTAGCTAGCAGAATGTAGCAGGGGACCGCCCCTGACGTCTGCGTGTCTGTCAGCCTGTAGTATAAAGGGTGAGGTCCCCCAGCCCATCACCAGTTCTTTTCCCACAGTCGACCCGTGCAGTTTGGACCTCCACGGTCTCCTGCTTTTAGTAGACTGCCATTTTCATCGCATTTTATTTTTCATATTTTATAGTTGCCTCGGTTCCTGTATGTCTTCTTCTCCAGTTGCATCTGCTGACCGACAAATTAAGTGTGCCTGTGGACAGCAGATTCGCCATGATGGCTGCTCCTCATGCCTGCTCTGCTTAGGCCCCAACCATACTAAGGCCTGCCAGCATTGCCAGAAGTTTAACCAGGTCACACAGGGAGACCAATGGAAGATTCTTCAGTCTTGCCTTCTGCAGCAGAAGTTGGTGACGATGGAGACTGAGCTCCAGGGTTGTCTCTCCCCCACCCCCCACCCCAGTTTCCGGAGCTCCACTTCCTCTCATACAGAGAAGTTGAGCAGGAGGCGCAAGCATTGGGACAAGGATTGGATAGGCCCCAGTCTGCTTCCCACTGCAGGTCCCTGCATAAGTCTGACTGCTTCTTGATCTTTCTCCCGCGGGAGGTCTGTCCCACCTTAACTGGCAGCCCTTGCTTCTGAGCTGCCCGTGTTTGCACCTCCCCACTGTCTTGGGTGAAGGCTCATCTGGGTTTGACACATCATTAAAGCCCTTAATGCTCAGGCCCCTTTTCCCAGTGGGTCCTCAGCCAAGAGGCTCGATTGGCTCTTCGGACGCTGGGCTTTAGCCCTCCTCCCCTTCAGTCTTGACGCTGCCCAGGTCAGTCCTGCATTCAGGTACTGATGCTGCCAGGAGCGTGTGCTTGCCGCTTCTTCCAGAGCGACTCCACTGTCTCCTAATGGGACCCCCTCCCTTATGCAGGCTGCCTCTGCACAGGTAGGTAGCGGCGCCTGAGCGGCGTCAGCCCTCATCTTCTCAGCAGACGCTGGCCATTCTCCCTTTCGGGACTGCTGCAAGCAGATGCCTGCTACTCCTATGCCGGGTCCTTCAAGACTGACGCAGACTAGCTCTCCGCTCAGCTGTTTACCAGCCATTTGGTCCCTTCGAGATCGATTGATCCTGAGAGGCCTCTGGGACTGACGCCGGGGATTCCTACACCCTCCTGCCAACCTTGGACTACACTGCCCTTTTCACGGCCTGGAGGGAGATCATACAGAGTAAGGAGCCCTGTAAACAGTATACTCCTTTTCTGCGGGAACCCTCAACCTCGCCAGTCCAGGTTCCTGCTCCCACTCCACGTTCTCCCGGTGACAAGGAGAACCGGCTTAAGAAGGATCGCCATCCACAGATGCAAGTCCCACAATCTCCATCAGTGTGGGAGACATGACTGGGGCGACTCCTCTTCCTCAGAGGACTCTGAGGATTCTAATTTGCCCTCTGAGCTGGAGGACCCTAGGGACTTCACCAGATCCTCTCCTGAAGATCCAGTGTTCTGGGACATCATGAGGCATATTCATTCCCTCATAGGCTGGGATTCTGAGGAACTCTATCCAGAATGCTGACGCCTGGTGACCTTTTGTAAAAAGGTTATTCTGCCCACACTTACACCTCCCCTTATTGCCTCCTTCAAGGACGTTTCTGCTTGGAACCATCTGTCGTCCACCCTGGCCTTGTCTAAGAAAGTGGACAGGCTTTACCACGCTTCCAGGGACAAACCCTTTTATGGGGAGCATCCTGTGGCTGACTCAGTGGTCCTGAATGCCACTCATGACCACTTCAAGAGGCCCAGACATCTCATCACACCATCCAGACAAGGAGTCTCATCCGTTGACTTCTGGGTCAAAAGTTCTACCCTTCAGCCACTCTGGATGTCCGATCCCTGAATTATCTGGCCTACATGATGCAGTACCAGAATACCCTGTGGGATAAGGCTCTGCAACTGGTACAAACCTTGCCAGATGATGCCACTACGTTGCAATTGACCCAACTTCTTAAATCGGGGTCCGACATTGGGAATCTCGATCCAAGGGCTTCCTAAGATAGTATACATGGCCAGTTGAGCAGCAGCCACTGGCATTTGTATTCGTCGCCATTCCTGGCTTTGGGTTTCTTGTTTTGCCTCTTGACGTGCAGATCAAAATCCTTGACACTCCTTTTAGGGAGATGGTTCTGTTTCTCGAGGATGTCCAGAGTATTACCTCCCGCCTCCAGTAATCTGGTCAAGCGCTGAAGACTACACTCATACCGGTCTTCGCCTAAACCCCAACAGTGTTGGTCCTTTCGGAGGAACCATCGTTGCCAGCCCAGAGGAGCCTTCAAATGTAAGGCCCCCCTCTCAGGCTGCAGGAGCTTCAGCCCCTAGGCCCTCCCTTGCTGCTCTGCCCATCCCAGGTTCCTCTACATGGCTCCTTGACCGACGAATCCCTCCACTGGCGGGGGGGGGGGTCGATTATTTCTTTACCTGGACGATTAGCGCAGCATCGCCTCCTACCAGTGGGTGTTTCAGCTGATAGAAAAGGGGCACACTCTCAAGTTCCAAGAGATGCCTCCAGACAACCATCCCTTTCACTCCCACTATCCTCCCAATCACATTGCCCTTATCTAGGAGGAGATTTGGGCATTGCTGAGCAGAAGTGCCCTAGAACCTGTCCCTACCAAACAAAGGGGAAAGGGGTTCTATCCCATTTCTCCCTGGTCCCAAAGAAGTCCGATCTGAGACTAATCTTAGACCTCTGTCACCTGAATCTAAGTGCTTCAAGATGGTTACCTTTCAGGGTCTTCTACTCCTCCTTCCTTAAGGAGATTTGCTCTGCTCTCTGGATATGCAGGATGCCTACCTTCACATCCAAATGTTCCAGCGTCACAGGAGGTTCCTACACTTCTGCTTCCAGGGGAACAATTACCAGTTCAGGGCACTGCCCTTTGGCCTCTCCTCGTCACCTCTGGTCTTCACCCAGTGCCTTGCGGTAGTGGCTGCGGCCCTTGGAGGCAGGGTCTTTACATCGTTTTCCCTACCTCAACGATTGACTTCTCTCAGCCCCTTACAGAGGTCGGCTGCTCTAGACCATGGGGATTACCTTCGAGTTGTTTCGGATGTTGGGAATCGCCCTAAACCTTCCCAAGTCCTAGACTCTGCTTGGGTCAAGGCCTTTCTGCCTCCAGACAAAGCAGAACGCCTGTGTGAAGGCCCGTTTGGTGTCCTCGTTGTGACTGGTCCCGGCCAGGTCGTTCCTCAGACTCTTGGGACGGTTTATGTATCGCACGGTGATATCATCTTCGCAGACATTTGTGACGGAGACGATGCCGAGTGTTGGCATCGTACTGTCCGGTTTCTGTATATACAACTCCCGAGTCGAAGTTGTCTTGTGGAGGGGGCGAAACACTGGGTGATGCAATGCCGGTGTCAGCGGGGACCATCACAGCGACCCGATGCTTCTGTCGGATTCTATCGCTGTGGCAGTTTTTCTGTGCAGTCGGCGGCCATCGTCACTCTCCACAAGCCTGTGTGTACATGAGGGTGCCTCAGTGGACCCTTCGGGTCCAATGGGACCAACGTACTAATGATTTGGAACAGAGTGTCTTAGCTTCCAACCCTGTCTGGCAAACAGTGTCTTGGTGGATAAACCCTTCCAATGTCCTCACAGGGGTCCCCTTCAGAGTGGTCTCTCCCACTCAGATTCTCACGACAGATGCGTCCTGTCCGGGCTGGGGTGTCCATTTAGCAGTCTGTTGGACCGAGAGGACCTGGTCTCAGCAGGAGCAGCATCTCCATATCAGTGTGCTAGAGATGCGCGCAATCTCCTTGCCTTCCGGGCCTTTCGGACTCATCACCTTCTGGGCCCTCTCTTGATTCAGACAGACAGTGTGTTGGTAGTCTGTATCAACAAACGGGGTCATTCGTGCCCCTAGGCAGGAGGCCATGAGTGTGGCATTGGGCCATAGAGCATGACCTGGTTCTAGCGGCAGATCTTACTTGAGAAGGCTCTTGCAGTAGATAATTACATATAGGACTGACGTGACAGGACCCCATGGAAAAATTTCTAGCTAGCGGTCCTGGCGAAGGTCGCCCCATGTCAGGTGACTGGCGTCGAGGAGGCGTCGGTTAAATGGGTGGTCCCTGGCGCCCGCCTTCCAGTTCTTTCCGGCCGTTAGCTCATGCAGCGCCTCACGGAAAAGTTTGTTGCTTCATCAGCCTCCCTTCGTTTTTAACCGAATAATTTTGACTTTTTTCGACATTCGTCAGGTCATCGTCGGTGTATGTCGTCCCCTACTCCCTCAGAGCACAAAAATAAGTGCGACTCGTGCGGCGCCCAACTCCCGCACAAGGACGGCCATTCCCTGTGCCTGTTCTGTCTAGGCCCCGATCACCTGGTCGAGAAGTGCCAGCACTGCCTCAGCTTCAATGCGGCTACCCGGAAAAGGCGGCAGCAATCCCTGGAAGCCCACATCTTGAAGAAAAAAATGAGCTCGATGGAGAAGGAGCTCAAAAAACTGAGGCAGGCGTCCACTTCCCCCGAAGGCCATTGGAAGAAGAAAGACAGGGAGAGGCACCGTGACAAGTGATCTTCCACGGCGTCTCCCTCGGTCGCGGGACTCTGTTACCCGTCCCCTCGGAGACCGCTCCTCGACGGCCAGGTGGCCCATCATCGCTTCCGGGCCTTTGGTGCCTGCGCCCCTGGTTACGACCTACTGGCGTGGGCGACTCCGGTAAGCTGGGCGTAGCTCCTCCGTCCCAGCGGAGAAAGCCAATGGAGTGCCGACCTTTCGGGGCGGCGTGCAGCTCCTCTCCCACCAGACCAGGCTGATCCTTACCCTCGGTCTGCCTCTGGCGAAGGCTCCCATTAGTCGGATGACGGCTCCTCTGGCGCCCGCCAGGAGCTCACTGTAAAACTGCACGACTGCTCGTCAGGTCAGCGAAAGAACAGATAGCGGACCCACCCGTTTGTCGTCCCGGTTCTCCGCAGACTTCGCTGCCATCCGGGGACCCCCTCCGAGTCCCCCCCAGCCCGACCCTGGGGATTTTCCCCTCCATCCCTGGGCAACGCTGGGGGTTCCTTCTTCGTCGGACCGTCCTCCTTTAGGTGCGCCGGATCTGACGTCTGTTCCCTGGACGCCGGCCCCAACGCCGGTTTTACCGACCCCGGCCCGACATCCTGCTTCCGGATGTCACCCCGCCACCAGGCCCTCCAACCTGGATCTGCCCGTGAGGCCGGCGGCCGGGCCGTCTGCTCTGGCAGCTCCTCCTGCTCCCGAATACCCTCCGTTCTATCCGACGCGTCGTATCCGGGACCACAGTATCCGGCGCCACAGTACCTGACGCCGGGTTTTGGATATATTCTGTAAGGATACAACCCATACCCTTATCCCCTTCCTCAACCGCCCCCTCAGCCACCAGTGGATTTGCAGGATACACCGGATGTACTGACAATTGTCGAAAAAAGGCAGAATTACTCTGTAAAACCGGCGAAGGGAGGCTGACTAAACAAAGAAGTTTTCCTGCGGCGCTGCATGAGCCAACAGCGGGAAAGAACTGGAAGGCGGTGTCAGATTGCCCTTTATACCGACGTCTCCTGACACCGGTCACCTGACCTGGGGGCGGTCCCTCGCCAGGGACTGCTAGCTAGAAATTTTTCCGTGGGGTCCTGCCGACATCAGTCCTATATGTAATTAGCTACTGCAAGAGCCTCTTGAAGATCTACTGTTAGGTAAGTTTTTATGTAACTGTACTTTCATGTTCCAGAATGTCCTGGCTGACGGTTTCTGTCCAAGTCTGAAGACACTCGAGTGGGAGCTCCTATTCTCTCTAGTAGAGGATCTGTTCTTCAGGTGGGGTCGGGTGTCCCCCCCCCCCACACTTTCTTTATGCCCCTTGCTCACTGGCTCTTGGACCTCTCTCCAGAGTGGTCACTCAGTCTGACCTTCCGCCCGTCTGAAGCCTCCAGTCCTGCCTGATATGGGCCTGTCTCCACTCCACTGCACCCGACCCCCTGGCTGTGAGCCCCCTGGGGCTGGACTGCTGACTTCTGCTTGGCATTCTATCTGTAATCTAGTGGAGAGGGCAGGGAGGGAGTACTGGCAGATTGGAAGGCCCGGTATTGGGCATGGGGGCTGACCACTGGACCCTTCTTCACCATCTAGGGGCCGGGGCATTTTTCGTTTTCTGGCAGTTTCCCCACCACCATCGTGCGGGAATTGCAATGCCATCTCTGTTAGTGAGCACTTCTGCATACGTCCACAGGACAGCCTTCTGGTGTGTCTCTCCCCCATTGTTGGTCCCTGACTGCAGTGTGCCCGGTCTCCACCAGGCGTCACTAGTGTCTTGGGCGAGAACCCCATGGAGAGAAAGGCAGTTTATCGGACGCTCATTCCCAAACCCTGGTGCGCGGCGTGGCTGAGGTAAGGTGGATGCCTCAACTCAACCCTCAGCGCCACCGGGGCTGGCTTGCTTCTCCATCTCATACCTTCATTTCTCGGTTCTCCTTTTTTCAGCTATTTGCCAGGTCTCCGGCAGGAAAACTGGGGATGGGCTGGGGGACCGCCCCTTTTTATACCATACGCGACGTTGGGTGTGGTCCCCTGATGGATACTGCTGGCTAGAAGTTTTCTGTGAGGTCCTGACACCTGCTGGCTACAGTCCTAAAGGTGTCGCCTGCTACAAGAGCTCCTCTCGAAGATCTACTGTTACAGTAAGTTCTTGCATAACTGTACTTTCATTGCAGGTAAGTGCAAAGTCATATGTATAGGAAGTAGGAACTTTAAGAATGACTAGTGTCTTGGAGTCCATGTCACCAAAATGGAATAGTAATTTGACAACCTGGAAACTATCGTAGTGCTGGAAGGCAGCAGTCAAGGCAAACAAAAGCGTCTTAAGTGCACCAGGTTTGGGTTGAAGCTTCTGGTGGATGGTATCTACATATGCAGACATTGAGGTGCCTGTCCAGCCAGACCTTAGGGCACTTACATGAGGAGATGTCCTCAATCACTGCACCATCAATAGCGCTAGCCAGCTGTAAGGGCCTGCCATAGTCCTGTTCGAATTTGCCGTAATATTGGAGGAGCAGAGAGCTGCAGCTCTGATCATGGGAGGGGCAGAGATCCACAGGAAGAATACGTAAGCCTGAAAAAAACATTGGCTAGAGGTGGGGTGCAGTAGGCAATAGTGCTGTTGCTGTGTAGTCTAGGCGCAGTAAGACAAGTGTCTTTGGTGAATGGAAGGAAAGGCTTCAGTGTAGAGAGAGTTCATTAATGGCAGAGACCAGCAACTAGACACCTGATCCAGGATATGGATATGCTTAATGAAAATGCTGACCCAAACACACCAACACTTGACTGAGTGGCTCAGGTCAGAGATCGGTGAGGTAGAGCAGAGTACTCTGTTTCCACCCTTCCTCCTAATCATTGACCCCACAGATTAGTAAAGTGTTAGATAAGAAATGCCTTTGCATCACAACTTCCTGAGGCCAGTCTGTCAGGAAGAACCTAAACTGAGCCAGAGCCATCATGAGAGGCCTATGGTGCCAAATGCCACACGAACAAGGATAGTTTGGGTAAATTACACGTCTGCAATGGGAGAGTAGTGTCTGGTTCCTGATTAGCATAATCTGTTAGCACTACATTTTAAAGACTGGGGAGCCCAGAATTTACTTGCTTTGCTGGGTTGACTCATTGACCCCGATACAATTGTAAATGCATTGAATTCTGATTGGTTTTGCTTTGCTTCTTGTAGGGCTCTGGCTCTGAACTGCAATGCTCCTATAAATGATAAAGCAGGAGCTGAAGCTAAGGACTGGAAAGCTGGCAAGCCCGTTAGGGTGGTGAGGAATTCAAGGGACGCAAACACAGCAAATATGCACCTGAGGATGGCAACCGATCTGGCAGCATTTATAAGGTTTGGCAACAACATCTTCATGTAATCTGTAGCAGACAGTTTCTGTTAGACTTGTCTGGTATAATAGGGGATGGAAAATGGTTGCTGGCAATAAATACAGTACTACGCTGCATGTGAATGCCTCAGGTCCATGCATGAGGATCATAGGGGTTTGCTTTACTTGAGAGCAATGCAGTGACGGATGAAGAAGAAAAAAAAAAAAGCATGCCACTAAAAATTATGGCGGCTCTTGCTGTCTCATAAAACATAATTATTGGGGATTTCAACTCTCCTTTTGTGCACTGATTAAGATGTTTAAAATTATTGGGCCAATTCTTCCCAACTCATAGTTCTGGGAATATTTCTGTACATAATTACTCAGTATGTATATTTGAATTGCTGTATCACCACATACAGAATTCTTGGGCCAGTCCTCCCCAATCCAATCCTCCCCAACTTGCAGCCATGACTTTCCAAAGGTGACCAGCACAAGGGTAGTGTAAGCACAAACAGTGTTTCTAGGGACGCAGATATGATGCTCAGCTCCATACTTCTGGTGTGTGTGTGTGTGTGTGTGTGCACGGTCAAGGTCATTCCACAAGGGGGGGTGGCCACCTCCTTTGCGGTCCTAAGGAATGTGTCCCACGTGGCCATCTGTGCTGCAGCTACTTGGAGCTCCATGCACACTTTCATCAGGCATTATAGCCTGGATATTTCATCGAGGCGAAGAGCAGGTTTTGGTCTAGCAGTCCTTCAGGGACTTCTGTCTAGGCTTTGGTTCCATTAAGGTTTCTACCTTCCCTCTCTTCCGATGGTGTAGATTTCACATTATTGTGAGTGCGTCTAAAGGTGTAACCTGCTGTAGGCTGTTTCTAAAGTAAGATAGTACAGTTACATAAGAACTTTCCGTAACAGTAGATCTTCGAGAACAGCTCTTGCAGCAGATACTTTCCCTCCCACCATCCCTGCTGGAGGTAGATTTTTTGTTCCGATATCCTTCTCCTAGGATCAGGTGTTCTCAGCATCTCTCTGATTGCCATTTGATGGCGGATCTTCAGTCTCCTCTTCTGATGTCATCCAGCGGCCGGGAGTCTCTGGTGGGAGAACTGGGGATTCTGGGGGACTGCCTCCTTATGTACTGCATCTGATGTTGGGGGCGGGACCGATGTCTGGGGCGGTCCCCGCTGAATACTGCTAGTTAGAAAATGTCCATTGGGTCCTGGCGCCTGCCTGCTTCAGTCCTAATGGTGTAACCTGCTGCAAGAGCTGTCCTCGAAGATCTACTGATACGGAAAGTTCTTTCGTAACTGTACTTTCCCGCTGCTACAGCAGCTCTCCAGAGAGCCACCGGTTCCACTTCTAGTGACTCACAACCCCCTGACCCAGGATCAGGGTTGATTATTACATCCGGGGCTCAGGACCCTGCATCTTCATGCGAGGCTCCTGCACACATAGCGATCTCTCGCGCCGGGGTCTCCTCCTGAGTTGCTCAAGTCCTCATTGAGGCCAGAAAACCCTCTACTCGTTCCACTTATGCCATGAAGTGGAAACTGTTTTCCATCTGGGTGACTGCTAAAGGTTGGAACCCTTTCTCAAGCTCTGCCCCGCAAGTCATGGAATACCTCCTTCACTTGTCATACTGTCCTTTGAAGGTCCATATTTGAGCTATCTTGGTGTACCACGAGCTAGTGGATGGTACACCCATGGCTCAGTTGGTGGTCTCAAACCTCTCTGAAAGGGATTCTCCATCTGAAAGCCCCCATCTGCAGCCCAACTCTGCCTTGGGATTTGAACTTCGTCTTGGAAAAGCTCACCCTTCCTCCTTGTGAGCCGGCTATGAGCTGTGATTTGCGCTTCCTTTCCTGGAAGGCGCTTTTTCTTGTGGCTATCACGTTAGCCCGAAAGATTTCGGAGCTTCACACTCTAGTCTGCAGGGAGCCCTACCTGATTTTCTATAGGGACCGGGCGGTCCTCGGGACGCATCCGAAGTTTCTTCCCAAGGTGGTGTCAGAAGCTACGCTGAATCAGTCAGTAAACCTTCCTGTGTATTAACCGTCTCCCTCTAACAGAGGTGAGGCACTCCTTCATACGATGGATGTTCATCGGATTCTGCGGTGTTGCTCACCGGACCAAAGAATAACGTACCTGTGACCAGCTGTTCGTTTCCTTTGCCACTAGGTCGAAGGGCAGTCCTGTTTCTAAGCAGGGCCTGTCCAAATGGTTAGGCAACTGCATTAGGTTATGTTACCAGAAGTAAGAAAAGCCTCTGCCGGGTCCCGTTAGAGGTCATTGTACTAGAGGCATGGCTGCCTCCGTGGCCTACTTAGGTAATGTTTCTGTGGCTAACATTTGTGCTGCTGCTACTTGAAGACCTTACTTCAAGAGGGCTCTTGCAGTAGGTAATTACATGTAGGACAAGTTGGCAGGCGGCGTGATCCCAATGAAAAATTTCTAGCTAGCAGTCTCTGGCGTGAGACCGCCCCCATGTCAGGTGACCGACGTCATGCGACATCAGTTTAAAGGGGCTGTCCCTCACACCCACCTTCCAGTTCTTTCCCTCTGTTAGCTCGTGTCAATGCCTCCCGGTAAAGTTCAGCGCAAGTCAGCCTGTCGTCGGTAGTTCTACCGTCGTTTTTCTCTAATTGATAAATAGTTTACTTTTTCGGTAGTATGTAGTCCCTATACTCCTCCGAGCACAATAATAAGTGCAACCTGCGTATGCACCCAACTCCCGCACAAGGACTGCCATCCCCATTGTCTCTTCTCTCTGGGCCTGGATCGTCAGGTGAAGTGCCAGTATTGCCTGAAATTCAACGCCGCCACCCACAGACTGAGGCAGCAGTCCCTGGAGGCCCACATCCTTGAAAAGAAAATGACCTCCATGGAGAAGGAGTTGAAAAAAGCTCAGTCAGGCTTCTACTTCCCCCGAAGCCCATCGTAAGGAGGACAAGGAGAAGCATCGGGACAGGGGCTCCTCGTCCAGTGAGACTTTGGCTGGAGTCGCCGTGTTACAGGTAACGTCTACCTGTCCCGTCGTTTCCCCTCCTTCCCGGGACCGCTACGCGACGGCAGTCTTGGAGGCTTCCAAGACTGCGTCGGCCCGTCTGGGCTATTGGAGGCCTCCACTCCCCGTAAGGCCGCTGCCGTGCGGCCTACTGGTGCAAGTGGCCCCGGTAAGCCGCTAAGTCGCTTGACCCTTTGGGGCGGCACACGACCCCGTTCCGTCTGACTAGACCACCCCTCCTTCGCCACCTGCCTCGGGCATAGGGTCCGGTAAGTCGGATGTTGGGCTGCCCAGTGCCCATGCGGTGGCCGAGCTGACGCCGGACCCTATTCCGTATGCCGTACCCGGCTCCTCACAGCCTTCGCTGCCCTCTGGGAACCCTGGGTCTCCTCAGCCTACCCTGGGCATTTTTCCTCTCCTTCCCCGGGCAATGCAGAGGATTTTTCTGCACCCCCGTCAGGTGCCCCTCCCACTGGGCCAGACGGCCTGACGTCGTTTCCCCCAGACCCCGATGCCGGTCCTACCTACACCGGGCGACATCCCCTCCCGGATTCCGCCGCCTGCCAGGCCTCCGTTTCCAGGTACACCTGCTGGGCACCCTGCCGGACTGTCTGCCCCGGCAGACCCCCCGGTTCCTGGGTATCGACCCCGTTGTATCAGACGCCGTCATACCCGGGTTCGCAGTATCCGGTGCCCCAGTACCCGACGCCGCAGTACACGGTGCCTCATTACCCGATGCCAGGTTACCCGCCGTCTGGTTATGAATGTGCGCCTTATGGATACACTCAGTATCCGTATCACCCTCCTCCTCCACCACCCCTTCAGCCGCCGGTGGATTTCAAGGAGACTCTGGCTTCCTGGTGGGCTGAGGACAAGGCTCAGCTCACTAGGGAGGCAGAGAGTCTTCCGATGCTGGTCCCAGTTTTGGACCCCTACGTCAGAGGCGAGGACTCCCTCCGCATCCGGATACCGGAGGTGAGCCTCCGGTTCCAAAGTGGGGCTGGATCGCTTCCCAAGGGGTACGTTCTTTCCGCTGCAGGAGGTGGTGTCTTTCTCTCCTCCTGAGCCTTCGGATGACTCCGATGGGCGCTTCGACTTGGACGACGAGTCTGCTCTCTGGATAAGCCCAGGCCAAGGACTCCACCAAAGTCTTCTCCGGAGGATCCTTCCTTTACGGAGTTGCTGTGCAAAATCCAGGCCATCCATCAGTGGCACTCTTTGGAGCCAGATCCACAGCGGCAGAAGCTTGCTGCCCATTTGTACCTGCCAGAGGTCGCTCCTACCTTGGTTCCACCCTGGATCGGAGCCTCATGGGACCTTGTTTCCACTATCTGGAGCAATGCTCTCTCGCCCCACCTTCTGGAGGAAGGTGGACAGGCTATATCAGGCTCCTGAGGGTGAGTTTCTACCTGCCTCACACCACCCGACTCCTTTTCTCTCCCATGGCCTCTGGCTCTCCCAGAGGAAACGGTAGGAGGAAGGTTCTCCCTTCATCTACCAGGTTGGGAGAGGATCGTGTCAGACGTTTGGGTACTCCAGCTGATTGCGGAAGGACACTCAATAGAGTTTCTTCAGAAACCTCCCAGAAAACCCCCTCCGAGGTAATCTTACTCCCCGGAACATCATCTTCTGGTTTGGGAAGAAATCTCCGCCCTTCCTTGGAATGCTGCGATAGTCTGTCCCCCTCCACCTCAGGGGAACGGGTTACTATTCTCATTTCTTTCTGGTTCCGAAGCAGTCAGGTGATGTGAGGCCCATCCTGGACCTCAGTTCCCTGAACCTGTTCATGGAGAACAAGAGGTTCGAATGCTGTCTGCAGAGCCTTCTGCCCTCCTTTGGCAGGGACAGTGGCTGTGGCGCCTGGACATGCAGGGATGCCCTACCTGCATATCCCTATCCACCTGTGCCACCGAATACCTTTGGTTTTCTTTTCAGGGGACTGCTACCAGTTCAGGGCCTCCCATTTGGTCTCTCCTTGGCCACCTGAGTATTTACCAAATGCCTCTCCTGTGTGGCCCACCTGTGTACCAGGGATTCAGGTTTTTCCCTTACCTGGACGATTGACGCCTGGAGGATCTCCTGCGCTCCCTTTCCCTTATCCTGCAGGATTTTACCTGCTTGGGTATTACCATCAACCAGGAGAAGTACCATCTCAAAGACTCCAGTTTATCGGGGCGATACTCGACACGTCTTCCGGTATGGCCTTCCTGCCTTTGGACAGGGTGGCCACCCTTCAGGCTCAGGTCAGCCTGTTGTCCAGCCGCAGGTGGGTCATCGCCAGGTCAGTCCTACGCCTCCTCGGGCTCATGGTGGCTGCTATTCTGACGGTGCCTTGCGCTCAGCTCCACATGAGAATCTCAGTGGATGCTTCGTTCTCAATGGGATTAAGCTGGTGGATGACTGTGATCGCTAGATTTTGATCTCCTCCCCAATGGTTTGGGACTTGCAATGGCGGATGGTTCAGGAGAACCTTTGTCGGAGTTCCCTTCTGCCTTTCTCCCCCCCTCCCAGATCTTAATGACAGACGCCTCAGGCGAGGGTTGGGGAGCTCACCTGGGATCTCATCGGACCCAGGGCTCTTGGTCCAGGCTTGAGCAGATTTTTCACATCAATGTACTCGAGCTGAGAGCCGTCCTGTACGCCTTACAAGCTCTGCATCTGTACCTGCTTCCCAGTCATCTGGCTGTTCATACCGACAACGTGTGTAGTGTGGTACATCAACAAACTGAGGAACCTGTTCCTATCCCCTTTGCAGGGAAGTGATGTGAGTTTGGGATTGGGCGATACTTCACAACCTTCACCTCACGGTAGTTCATGTTCCGGGGTTGAGAATACTTTGGCAGACCACCTCAGCCGGTCGTCCGCCCAAGTGCGCACAAATGGGAACTGGATCGGGGTAGTAGACTGTCTTCCACGCTGGGAACCCATTAGGTAGACCTGTTTGCCTCTCCTGTCAGCATAAAACTTCCCGTCTTCTGCTTTCGCTTCGCTTCCAGGGTACAGAGTTTCTTGGAGGCATCTTCTAAAACTTCAAGGGCAGATTCGCCTATGCTTTCCTCCGATCCCATTGATCCCGAGGGTCCTACACAAACTCTGTTCGGAAGGAGCTTGCATGATCCTCATCGCTCTGTTCTGGCCCAGGCAAGTTTGGTTCTTCTGTCGCAACTTTTGTTGACCCAGGATCAATGGACCCTGGCCCATCCAGGACTCTGATCCCTTCAGCTGCCTGCGTAGCTCCAGCAGACGTGATTCAATCCCGGTTCGTGGTTTCGTTGCAGGTGGTGGAGATTCTAGTGGAGGCCAGAAAGCCCTCCACTCGTTCTACTTATGCCATGAAATGGAAAAGGTTCTCTATTTGGGCCTCTTCCAGGGCTTTGAGCCATTCTCCTGCTCTGTCGGGAGGCTCCTGAATTACATGAGTCACCTCTTGATCTGGGTCTGTCACTCCTCCTTGAAGGTTCACATGGCGGCCATTTCCACTTACCATGTTCTGTTTGGGGACAGGCCTTTTGCGCAGCTGGAAGTCGCTAAGATGTTCCTTGGAGGGGTTCTCCACTTGAGACCCCCCATTCGCGCACCTGCCCCTCCTTTGGGACTTGAATTTCATTCTCGAAGCTTACCCTGCCTCCCTTTGAGCCAGCAGCATCAGCAGACCTTAAGTTCCTTTCCTGGAAGGCCCTCTTCCTGGTGGCCATTACCTCCGCTTGACGAATTTCCGAGTTTCCAGGCCTTAATGTCAAACTCCACATTTTATGTTCCACAAGAAACGCAGGGTTTCATGCATCTAACCCAAAGTTTCTCCCTAAGGTGGTATGAATCTAGACTGAATCAGTCCATGGAACTGCTCATGCCCCCGCAACATTCCAATCAAGGGGAATACCTTGCATACTCTGGATGTTCACCGGATTCTGAGATGCTGTACAAACAGGACTAAGTATCTCAGAAAGACTGATCAACTGTTTGTCTTTTTGCTTTCGCAAAGAGAGGACAATGTTGTTTCTAGGAGTGTGGATATGTTAATCCACACCTCTGGCATGTCCCTTTCTGTTTAAATCCGCCGAAAGTCTCTGTTGGCTCCTCCCACCCACCTGGGTGGTAGATACCTCTGCTCGCCCCCCATGACGCCAGATCTTCCTTTCCGCTTGAAGATTCAGGTTCCCTCGTGCTACCTTAGCAGTTCGTAGGCCCTGGATTCTCAACGTCTGTTTTACCACCAATTTCTTTAAAACTCAGAGTTTACGATTCCTATCGTAGTGCATTGGACATGGAGGACAGATTGTCCTCCGGATTTCGCCAGTGTCCCTGCGGCCAGAAAATGTGCACCGATCCCCACCTCTCGTGTCTATTGCTTACATGTCGTACATGACACCACCTCTTGCACCATCTATCTGGGCTTCCATCCCAATGTCTTGGACAACCGCAAGGCACGCCTAAAAATGGGGAGACCGGAGCTTCGCAATCCAGTGGTGAAATCGAAGGAGGCAAGGCAGGCAGTTTCTGCGGCTGCGGGATCCGGTGAACAGCTTGAAGAGATGACGGCTTTCGAGGAGGAAGCTGCTCAAGCTTCGGCCAGCCGAAGTTTTTTTGTACCTCTCAACCGTGGCTTTACTTCTACTGGTTCCTTTTGGGAGTTCTGCCAGTCTGTCCCCAACAGGGGTGAGGCGCCCTCGGGCTCGCACTCCTCCCGCCTTCGGAAGAGGGACAAGGACCCCAAGTAGTCTTCCTCCAGAAGGAGACGTTCCTGGGACCGAGAGGGGTCAGAGTCCCAGGAACATGCGGTCTCGACTTCGCCGAGATCGCTCGCCACCAACTTTCGGACCTTCCGCCTGGCCAAGGCACAGAAACCGAGGAAAGGGCTGATCCGGCTGAGATCACGCCGACCCAGTTGAGACTTTGTCGCCGACTCGTTGATGACTCCTTAGAAAGGACGCCTGTCCTTTCCTTCCCCTACGAGGAGACCCTGCCCTCGGGTGTCCCGATCGAGGGAAAGGTACCGGAACCTCTGTTCTCTCCAACTCCAGCATCTCCCGATCGAACCAGCCGACCCTATCGGTCTTGATTGAGGACCAGGACCCCTTCGGTCGAAAAACCGAAGAAAGGTCACAAGCACCCCTGAAGGCATCTCCATCGATCCTCATCCTCCCCGGATGAGGAGAGACTTCAACGAAACTCCGACGTTATGAGGATCTCTGTGGCAACAGACGTTCCTGACTGGTCAAAAGCTGGTAGCACCGGCGATTACTTGGCTCCTGCCTCCCAGGCAATGCCACCCCCAGCTCTGCCTATTCGGGTGAGCCACCGCCTACAGCCTCTGGGAGGCTCGAAAGAGGACCGGACTGCCCTGCCTTCTGTCCATCACTGTTGTCCCCGACGCCCTCGGTGCATCGAGGGAGACATAGGCGAGACCGTTAATCCCATCTCTTCTGATTGTGATGCCACTGGTTTGCACTCGCATCTGGGGATGAAGAGGCATCAGTGGCAGGTTTGGAGGAAGGTCCTTCCTCTTTCAGGGCATCCTCTGCCTAATACTGGAATGCCCTTAAAGCCTATCCAAAAAGGTGGAAAACCCCCACGGATATCCTCAAAGGGTATACCCCTGACGGAGGCCATTCCAGTGGCCAAGACATTGTTGGCCTGGCCCTTGAGCTATGGCAGTGTCCTGCCTCCTGTCCAGCTCAGTCTGCCCGCAAGCATACGTTACCCATGGGATCCCTGGCGGGGTTCACAGAGCATCCCTCGTCTGAAAGCCTTGTGACTGCTTGTGTTCAGATGCACTGGTAGCTCAGCAGACACTGACCACCCTCTGGACAGAGTCCAAGAATATGGACTGTTCTGCCCGGAAGGCCTGTGCGGCCTCATCCTTGGGCCGCCTTCAGGCTAACTCGGCTGTGATCATGGCACTTCTCTCATGCCCTTCTGGCGTCACTAGATGAAGCCCTCCCTCCTCTCCCAGCGGACATGCAGACCACGGTTAAGCAGGTCCATACCCAGGGCCTTGCTGTTGCCAAACAGCAACTCCAGACTGCCCTGGATATTGGAGATTCCTGTGCCCGCTCCTTAGCAGCCACGCTGGCCACTTGCCGCAAGGCCTGGATGAGGCTATCCTCCTTCCCGGTGGGTACTCAGCGCAAGTTAACTGACGTGCCCTTTGGCACCAACCTCTTCAGTCCGGGAGTGCCAGGTCACCGCCAGCATATAAAGCAGTCCAGTGCCACCTTGGATGCTACCTCTGCAAACGGTTCTTCAGGCAAGAACCAGCAGAAGTGCAAGAAGAAGCCCTTTCGGCACTCTTCCCCTGCAGTTAGAAAGCCCTCCTATCAAGGAGGGCAGCAGCAGCAGGCTCAAGCTTGGTGCCTCATGCCCAAGCAGGGTCCTCAACAGCCCCGTAAAGGAGGCCTTGGTGCTGGTCTAGGAGCCTCCTCCTCTTCTAAGCCTGCTCAGTGACTGGTCACGGGTTGCCACCCCTACACCTGTCAAGCCAGTTCTGGATCCTCCTGTGGGGGGCTGGCTCCGCCACTTTCTTTTCTCCTGGTCTGGTATCACTGGACAGGTGGGTTCTGGAAGTGGTTGGCCAGGGACTGCCTCTAAAATTTTAGCAGTACCCTCACAGACGAGCACACGCCCCTTGGGAGGAAAGGATCTTGGCTCGCACTCAGTCGGCCCTTCGGGACGACATTGCCCAGCTCCTCTGCAAGGAGGCGATGGCTCCAGTGCCGGATCCTCCTGCAGACCCAGGCTTCGTGTCCAGATACTTCCTGGTGCCCAAGCAGATGGGGTGTTGGCGTCCCATCCTAGATCTCCACGACCTGAATCAATATCTCAGGTCTTGCACCTTCCACATGGTAACTCTGAACCAGATCATACCATCTCTGGAGCGATACATGTGGTTCTGGTCACTGGATCTACAGGACGCGTTCTTTCACGTCCCAATCCGTCCATCCCATCAGTGGTTCCTCCGCTTCAGGGGTCGAAAGGACCCTGTACGATTTCCGAGCCATGCTCTTCGGCCTGTCATTGGCCCCTCTGGTCTTCACCAAGTGCATTGCAGTGGTGGCAGCCCATCTTCGGCGTCGAGGAGTTTGGATATACCTCTGTCTCGACGACTGGCTTCTGACAGGTTCCTCCTTCAGGAGGTGGAGTGATCCAGGGATCTGGCTCTCATAACCTGCTCTCAGCTTGGCCTCCTGATCAACGAGGCCAAGTTGTAACTTGTGCTGTCCCAGGTGATGGGCTTCATCAGGGCAGAGCTCGACTCGCAAGCCAGAGCCCAGCTCCCGTGGACAGGGCAGAGGTTCTTTCTCTTTGCCCAATCATTTCTGGTTTGCTCTTGCACCCTGCCCGAGACTTTCAGCACCTTCTGGTTATATGGCGATGTGCACCTCAGTGGTCCATTGGGCCAGGTGGCACATGCGCCCACTCCAGTGGGAGCTGGCTGCCCAGAGGACTCAGCGCCATGGTCAATTCGACCAGTTGATCACGGTAACCCAGAAGATATGGGACGCTCTCCAATGGTGGACCGTTCCAGAATGGTTGAAGGAAGGGATCCCTTTTGTCCGCCCCGAGCAGACTGTCGTCCTCATGACCGATGCCTCTCTCATGGGCTGGGGAGCCCACATGGGGGATGACAGGGCCCACGGATTCTGGACCCCCGAGGAGTCCTGATGCCACATCAACCTGTTGGAACTCAGAGCAGTCAGATTGGCACTGTCAGCATTCGCTCCTCAGCTCCGGGGTCAAGTGGTTCAAGTCCAGACGGACAATACCACAACCATGTACTACCTCAACAAACGGCAGTACGCACTCCAGTCTGCTGTGCAAGGAGGCGCTCCACATCTAGAGCCTCGTCAGCCGGTTGGAGGTGGATCTCCTAGCCATCCATGTGGCAGGAGTCTCGAACCAACTGGCGGATGCTCTCAGCTGCCTAGGCCAGACATCCCACGAGTGGTTCCTCCATCTAGAGGTAGCTTACAGTCTGTTCTCCCATTGGGGCAAACAATTGGTGGACCTGTTTGCCTCGAGGGAGAATGCCAAGCTGAGTCTGCACCATGCCTGCCCCCCTTAGGAGGGCTCGCTGCATTGAGGATGCCTTTTCGAGGCCGTGGACCCCAGACCGCCTCTACGCCTTCCCTCCATTTCCCTTGTTCCACAAGGTGTTAGTCAAGGTGAGGAAGGACAAGATGAAGGTGATTCTGGTAGCCCCCGGCTTTGTACACGCCCGGACTTGATATCATTAAATCAGGGGAAGGTCTTCTATCTTGACCTTCAATCCATGCACCTCACAGCCTGGTACCTGAGCGCTAGAGTTCCAGGCTCTGGGTCTTTATAGAGGATGTTTACACTGTGGTGGAGGCATCTCGCAAGGAGTCGACCAGGAAATGTTATGCCTTCAAATGGAAGAGATTTTCCACTTGGTGTCGGGGTAAGAGTCTGGATCCCTATCCTGCTCTGTGGCTAACATTCTAGACTACCTTTGGTCTCTCTCTAAAGGGGGTTTGCGGTCATCGACCCTTAGGGTGCACCTGGCAGCTATTTCTGCTTACTGGGCACGGGCAGGTCAGCCAACATTGGCATAGGCGACAGTGGTCGGGCGCTTCTTCAAAGGCCTGGATCACATATCCCTTCCGGTGTGTGAACCTCCACCTCCATGGGATCTCTTGCTGGTTTTGGCAAAGCTCACAGGCAAGCCATTCGAACCCATGCACGAGTGTGAGCTCACACTTGTCGTGGAAGAAAGGGATTCCTGATGGCTGTCACGTCAGCCAGAACAGGGGAGCTCCAGGCACTTTTTATGGACTCCCGTTATCTGGTCTTTCACAGGGACAAAGTTGTCCTGCATCCCCACCCGAAATTCCTTCTGAAGGTGGTCTCAGTTTCACCTTAATCAGGTGTTTACTCTGCCGGTATACTACCCTAACTACACCTCTGATGCGGAGTAGAGGCTCCATACTCTGGACCCAAGACGTGCTCTCTCCTATTATAAGTGAAGAACAGCGGAAATTCGTGGAGAGGTTCGCCAGCTGTTTGTCACCTACGCTGAAGCAGTTTCTGGCAGACCTGCAGCCAAACGGGCCATTGCAAGATCACATCATGCATAGGTCTGTGCTATGAGTTGGTGAGCAAGGAGCCTCCCGGAGGGTTAAGAGCTCATTCTACCTGCCATACTGCTGCATCAGTGGTTGCTTCCAGGGACATCCCTATCCAGGAAATCTGTCTGGCTGCTACCTGGAAGTCAGCAAACACCTTTATTTCCCATTACCACATTGACCTTGAGTCAAGCCGGGATGCTGGTTTTGGGGCCTCGGTTCTCCAATCTCTGTTTCCTAAGTAGGGGGTGTTTGCCTTGCCTCCCTCCTCCTGGAGAACTGCTAGGAGTCTGCCAAAGAGTGTGAATGAGCAACATATCCACGCTTCTAGAACAGGTTACTCACCTGTAACAGTTCTAGGAGTGGTATATGTTGTTCATCTACATGCACCAACCCGGCTGCAGGCGCATCACCTTTCATCGGGCTAAGATCTGGTGCCATGGGGCAGAGCCGAGTATTTACCACGTGGGTGGGAGGAGCCAGCTTGAAGACTTTCCGGCTAGGGTTTAAAGGAAAAGGACATGCCAAAGAGTGGATGAACAACATATACCACTCCTAGAACTACTGTTGCAGGTGAGTAACCTGTTCTTTCTGTCCATACCTTTACGAACATTACAGTCTGCACATCGCTTTCTCGCGGAGGGCTGGCTTCAGTAGCTATTTGCAGGGCCTTCTGTCATAGGCTGGGTCCATTCTGGATCCCAGTTTTTCTGTTAGGGTTAGTTCTCCTCCCTAGTTTCTCTCTCTCTCTCTCTCTCTCTCTCTCCCTCTCCTTGGAGGGACTGCTTGGGACTGTCCTATGTGTGATGACCTACTGAAGGATCTCTCTTGAAGTAAGATAGTACAGTTACGTAAGAACTTACTGTAACAGTAGATCTTCGAGAGAGGTTCCTTCAGTAGGTCATATTTTTCCCTCCCTCTTTCCTCTCATTTTGTGTTTTACAGGGACTCCAAATCCTGTTCACTCCTGCTGTCAGGCCTTTTCCTGGCTGCGGCGGGAGAACTGGAGGGTGGGCGTGGGGACCGTCCACTATATAGTCACGGACGCCTGGGTGGGTTGTCCCTATCAGGTATTCCTAGAAAGTCGTCGAGACTGACGCCAGGTGGCGCCAGTCCCATGTGATGACCTACTGAAGGAACTTCTCTCTAAGATCTACTGTTTTGGTAAGTTCCTACACAACTGTACTTTCCCGTACCTGGAAGATGAGCTCCTTCAGACAAGGGACATAGGAAACAGTTGCCACTGCTTACAAGTTCCTCTCATCCTTGAGAAGTTCTCCTGAACCTGGAAAAATCACAGCTTCAACCCTCCCAACAATTTCTCTTCATGGGAGCCCTACTGGACACCTCCAGGGCAAGAACCTTCCTTCCAGAAGACAGGAGAAACTACATTCTCAAGATGGCTCACTTCATCAAGGAGAACTCTGTTCAAGCTCACTGTCGATGCAGCGGATGCTGGGTCTCATGGCATCCTCTGTGTTCACGGTGCGCCTGGTCCGCTTGCACATGAGAACCACACAATGGATGCTCGGCACTCAGTGGTCTCCGACCACGCTTGCGCAATCCTTCCATATCAAGGTGATGGAGCCTCTAACGAGGTCACTCACCTGGTGTACTCGGGAGGACAACCTTCTCCAAGGTTTTCCTTTTGCCCCACTGGAGACTAATCACCACAGATGCGTCTGACTGGTTGGGGAGCTCACTGTCAGGCTCTCCATACCCAGGGCCTGTGGAGTTGGAATGAGTCCCAGCTGCACATAAATGTCCTAGAGATATGAGAGCTGTCCTGTATGCTGTCCGAGCCTTGCAGGATGTCCTGTCACAAGGTAATTCTACTTCTGACGGACAACAAGGAGGTGATGTATTGCATCAACAAACAGGGTGGAGGACACTCTTGCCCTCTGTGCAGGGAAGCCATGAAAGTGTGGGAATGGTATCTTGAGCACGAAGCCTTGATCCAGGTGGTCTGCCTGCCAGGAATCAAGAATGATCTGGTGGATTGCCTCAGCAGAACAGAGGTGGATTCCCATGATTTGATCTCTTGACTCAAATGTCGTGCAATTGCTATATGAAGAGTGGGGCACTCCAGACCTGGATCTTTTTGCCTTCCCAGTCAACGCAAAACTTCCTCTATTCTGCTCCAGAAATCCTGAACCTGACATTTTTGTCAGATTGCATTCAGACTGTGGTGGACAGGACGCTTTTGTATGAATTTCCTCCACTTCCATAATTCAGAGGTGCTGCTCAAGCTGGAGCCACGGGGGGCAGGCAGCATGATTCTGAATGTTCATACTGGCCTTGTCAGATTTGGTTTCCATTAATCAGCAGATTGGAGGTTCCACCAAGACAACTTCCACATCAGACGACCTGACCCAGGGTCCAGTGGTCCATCCCAACCTGCAGTCCCTTCATCCCCATGCCTAGCTCCTGAAGAGAAAAGTGGGAAGATTACACGCTCACTGAGAATCTCCAACATCCTCCTAGCAGCGGTAAGCCATCCACTAGGAAGACCTACACAAAGTGGAAACTATTTTCCATTTGGTGTGCAGTCATCCCTAGACCCTTTTACTTGTTCACCAAACAAGGTGTTAGAGTATTTTCTGGAGCTGTCGAACACAGGACTGCAGTATACAACAGTGAAGGTGCATCTTTGTGCGATTTTGGCCTACCACGAGCCTATCCACGCTGTGTCAGTGGCGCAGCTGCCCTTGGTTAAGGGATTCCTTAAAGGTATCCTGCACAGTAGACCACTAGTCAGAAGACTGGTAGCCACTTGGGATATCAACCTTATGCTAGACATGCTCACTCGTAAGCCATCTGACCCACTAACAACCTGCGACTTCTAGTTTCTGACCTAGAAGGCTGCCTTCCTTGTAGCCATTACCTCCGCTCGCAGGGTCTCTGAAATACATGCCCTGATCAGACCCCTCGTACACAGTATTTCACAAAGACGAGGTGGTTCTCAGAACTCGCCCTAAATTCCTTCCCAAAGTCTCTGAATTTCTCCTGCGCCAGCCCTTGGTCCTTCCAACCTACTTTGAAAAGTTTGAGTGAAAGGGAGCATACCCAACATTCTCTGGATGTAATGAGGGATCTTACTTCAAGAAGGTTCCTGCAGTAGGTTTTCACATATAGGACAGTGCCCCCTGGTGTCTGGTCCAAACGGCAGACTTGCAGAAGTGCGCTCAAATCCGCATGGGACGACCATTCCCGCTGCCCGCCTTGGTTCAAAACAACTCCAGGAGTGCTCCATCTGCCAGGCCTTCAACCAGGCGTAGTGGACCGTCTAGGCCCATCTCATGACCAGACAATTGACGTCGATGGAGAAGGAGCTCCAGAAACTGCGGGATAGGTTGTCGTCCACTGGGCCCAAAAAGAAATGCAAAGAGAAGCGCCGGGATCTGAGTACATTGGCCGGGAGGTCTCCAAAACTGAGTACTTCTGCCAGTGCTTCGTCTGCTTCTTTAGGCCGGGCACCTTCTCCCCCTCCTGCCGAGGTGAGCAGGCAGCTGGATGTAGCCTCTTTAGAGGTTTCTATCAAGTCTACCTGCCCTGCCGATAAGACACCCCTGGACTCCGTCGAAGTGCGCACGGCTCCTGCCGATCAGACTAGCGGCAGTCTCTGGACTTTCACTAGCCCTGCTCGGTCCAATCAGCCAGAAGGCTTCTCCATCGCCTGCCCGGATCCTTCCTCTCTTGTTAGGCTCCAGGGCCCCTAATGTCTGACAGAGTGAGGGCAGAGTGACCCTTCAGTCTCTAGGGTGTTGCATCCCAGGGACTCGCCACCTGATCAGCTGAGTTTTCTTGCCAATGAATCACCTTCAGACCTGCTGTCGAGGCTCCTTTCGGACCCCCCGCCAGGCCTTCCGCTGTTCCCAGACATTAGTCCATCGCTGGCTAGGGATCTTTTCATGGAGCCTCCTCCTTTGGGACCCTCCAGATCCCGCGCCTCCCTGGGTGCCCCCGGCCCCGGGCAGGACCAGATCCTCTGGGCGGCCCGCCATCGACTCAACAATTCCCGAAGCCGGCATACCCTGGGTACTCATACTATACAGACACTGGTTATCAATACCCAGGGTATCCTACCTTTCAGCCTCCTCCTCTGCCACCGCCGGAGACAGCACCCCAATGGTGGCAGGAGGCCAGAACCCAGTTGTCGGAGCTCAGGCAGTTGGTAGGGGAACCTCTCCAGCCTAGGGTCCCCCTCCACCGCCTCCTGCGGGCAGAGCCTCTGGTTCTCTTGCTGCGGGTACCGCTGGTCTGGAACCTTCCATTCCCAGCGGCTCCGAGCCATCTGACACTGAGTCTTGACACTGATCCCTCGGATCCCAGATCTCCGGTTCAGGTTCCCCAAAAGGAGTCTCCTAAGTCTCCTCCAGAGGACCCATCTTTTGGAGACCTCTTGCGCTCCATACAGGCAGCCAGAGGCTGGCCCTCAAAAGAGGTGGAGCCGCAACGCAGAAGACTAGCGGAGTCACCGGACCTTGCATCAGATCCCATCCATACCCCTGTGGATGGGACCCCATGAGACTTCGCCACCACAATATGGCAACAACCGTCCTCCATTCCAGTGGTTCCAGGAAGGCAGACCGGACTGGTTATCCCCGGAAGGGATTCAACACCTTAACTCCCATCCCTAAGGCTGACTCCATGGTCATTACTGCCGCTCACGACCGGTCAGCCCAACCGAAACACCAGAGTTCCTCTCTACCAGATAAGGACTCATGTCAGTTAGACCAGTTCAGCGAAAAATCTGTTCTTCTTTCTCCTGTGGCATTAGATCTCTCAACTATGTTTCGCGCATGGTTGCTTTCCAAAAAGCTACTCTTTCGGAGCTGGAAAGGGATCTACTTGAGGTTCAGGATGAAAACTTTAGGAAGAAGCTCCTGGACAAGGTCGTGTTGGGAAAGTCCTCATATCATCACGTGCTCCGAGTGACATACGACTCTGTGGATCCTGTGGCTAGAGCGGCAGCCACCAGGATCTGTCTCCGCTGGCACTCCTGGCTTCGGATAGCCGGTTTGGCACAGGATGTACAGAATTCCCTTTTTGACGCCCCTTTTAGGGGTTCTGTCCTCTTTGGCGGTGATGCCAAAGATATTACAGGACTGCAAGAGAATAGACGTTCTTTAAGAGATGTACGCTCTATGTACAAGACAGGCCAGAAAAAGCAGCCCTTTCACTGCCAAAGATGGTGGAACAAGAACCAGGCGGGGGCTTACCTCTTGTTCAGGAACCCAAACCCACAGGCTAAGTTCTCCAAACCAGCCTCGGGGCCAAAGCTCCTGCTCCTTGTCGCCCTGACTCCTTTCCCTCCTTCTATTCCTTCCCCTTACTTCAGGAGGAACTGATCAGAGGGAGGTTCGGCCTCCACCTGGATGGTTGGAGGTTAGTCACCGCAGAATCTTGGGTGCTTCAGCTCATCCAGCAGGGTCACTCGATTTGAGTTCCTCGAGATTCCAGCCCCTCTACCTCCAGGACGGTCTTTCTATCCTCTGGATCAGGTCCTTCTCTTCTCGCAAGAGATTTGGGCTCTTCTTCTAAAGGAGGCCATAGAACCTGTCCCTCAAAACCAGACAGGAAGGGGATTTTACTCCCACTTTCTAGTCCCAAAGAAAACTGGCGACCTGAGACCAGTCCTCGACCTCAGCACACTAAACATCTTCGAGTACAAGAAGTTTCGTATGTTGACCCTTCAGGGGCTCCTTCCCTGCTCCATCCCAACTCTTGGCTGTGCTTGCTCGATATGCAGGATGCCTACCTGCACATCCCCATCCTCTCGGCCCACTGCTGCTTCCTCAGTTTTACTTTCATGGAGGATCACTTCCAGTTTCGGGCACTCCCTTTTGGCCTTTCCTCGGCCCCACGGGTGTTCACGATGTGTCTAGCGGTGGTAGGGCATTTGTCTTCTTGTACCTGGACAACTGGCTCCTCGCAGCACCCTCTCCTTCCAGCCTGAAAGTCTCTCTCTTTCACTCTGGACTTGTTCTCCCTTTTGGTGATCACTGTCAGCTTCCCCAACTCCCAGCTAGTACCGTCTCCAATTCATTGGCGCCGTACTAGATACAGTTCAGAACAAGGCTTTTCTGTCATCAGATCGAGCCAAGACTCCAGTTGCTTAGGCCACTTTTGCAGCCCAGCCTCGATGGATCCCAGCATATGCTGTGCTCCGTCTTTTGGCACTGATGGCAGCGGCCATATCCACAGTTCTACTGGCCAAACTTCACGCGAGGGTCACCCAGTGGTCTCTCAGAGGACAGACTACATGAACCAAAAATCATGATCTCCACCAACCTTCAGAGAGATCTTCGTTGCTGGCAGGATCTCTCCAACCTATCGAGGGGAACCCCTTTCCATTCCCCTGTCCCTACCCAAATCTTCACCACGGACGCCTCAGACTTGGGCTGGGGAGCCCATCTGGGAGTAGACAAGACGCAGGGGTCTTGGCCTGATCAGGAGCGTATGCTCCACATCAACGTTCTGGAGAACAGGGTGGTTCTTTACGCTCTCCAGGCGTTTCAGTCCCTTCTGGTACCAGGATGTCTTCTGGTCCAGATGGACAATATGTCCACAGTCTGGTACATCAATAAACAGGAAGGAACCCGGTCGTACCCTCTCTGCAGAGAAGCAATGAGGGTTTGGTACTGGGTGATCCAGCACAGCCTTTGCCTGACAGCAGTCCACGAACCAGGAGAGAGCAAAACCCTTGCGGACAGTCTGTCGATCAGTGGCCAGGGCCCATGAGTGGAAGTAAAGTTAGGGGTGGTCAAGAACTCTTTCTTCGATGGGGTCGTCCAGACTTGGATCTGTTCGCCTCCCCATTCAACATAAAACTACCCTACTTTTGCTCGCTCTTTCCTGGGCATGGTGCTTTTTGGCGAGACGCACTGTCCCTCTCTTGGACAGGGAGGTTTCTTTATGCATTTCCTCCCTTTCCTCTCATTCAGAAGGTTCTGGTGAAACTTCACCAGGAGGGAGCTCGTATGATTCTTATCGCTCCTCTCTGGCCACGCCAGATTTGGTATCCTTTTTTGCAGCAACTGGCACTGGAACCTCTGGTCCCTCTGCCGTTTTCTCACGACCTTCTGACACAGAAGTAGGGCACCCTGGTGCACCCGAGCCTTTAGTCTCTCCACCTTCATGCATGGCACCTGTGGACATAGCGGTTTCGCGTTATGGAGTCTCCTCACAGGTTGCACACATCTTAGTAGAGGCCAGAAAATCCTCTTCTAGATCCACTTATGCCATGAAGTGGAAAAGATTTTCGATCTGGGCCCTAGCAAGGAGCTGGGATCCCTTTTCATGCTCTGCAGCCCAGGTGTTGAAGTATCTTGCACACTTATCTGAGACTGACCTTAGCTACTCCTCTAAGGTCCATCTCTCGGCAGTGTCAACCTACCACTTTCCAGTGGAGTGCAAAACCTTGGCTCAGTTGGACATTGCCAAACCTTTCTGAAAGGTATCCTTTACTTGAAACCGCTTAATCGGAATCCTGCCCTGGGACTCAATTTCATGCTCAGAAGCTGACTTTACCCCCATTTGAACCAGCTTCTTGCGACTTAACGCCTTTCCTAGAAGACTTTATTTTTAGTCGCACTAACTTTCTTTTCTTCCTAAAGTGGTATCTGAAACCACTCTGAATCAGAGCGTGAAATTGCCAGTTTACTATCCCCAGCATTCCAACAGGGGGGAATACTTTCTGGGCACCCTAGATGTGCACTGGATTCTGAGGTACTAAACGAACCGGACTGGGAGGTTCATAAATCTAACCAAATTTTCTTAGCCTTTGCTCCCCAGTGCCAGGGCAAGGCTGTTTCTAAACAAACCATCTCTAGCTAGTTGGCTAACTGCATCCATTTTCCTTACATGAAATATGGGAAGTCCCTTCCGGAGGCAGTCAAACCCACAGCGTGGCTACCTCTACTGCCTTCTTTAGGAATGTGTCCACTGCAGAGATTTGTGCAGTGGCTACTTGGTCGTCTGTTCACACTTTCTCTAAACATTACAGTCTGGACATTGCCTCTAGGCGCAGAACAGGTTTTGGTCTCCCAGTTCTGCAAGGCCTCCTGTCATAATTCCCTATGGTGACTTCTCTTTCCCTTGGATGCACCACTGCATAAGTTATTGGGGGACTGCTTGGTATTCAGTCCTATATGTGAAGACCTACTGCAGGAACCGTCTCTAAGATATTGCAGTTACGTAAGAACTTACCGTAACAGTAGATATTTGAGAGGTTCCTGCAGTAGGGCTAGTTTCCCACCCTCCTTCCCCAGTTCCTGGATGTTTTTTCCTTTATTGTCCATCCTTCCTAGTCTTTGAGTCTAGAGAGGAAGTGGGGTCCTAGGAGTTTTTCTACTCTTAGCTCTTATTTTCCTTTCTTAGGTCTCTGGTGGAAAAGAACTGGAGAGCGGGCGCGGGACTACCTCTTTTATAGCAGGGCTGACGTCATGATGTCGGGGGCGGTGCCCGCTGATTGCTATCTACAAGTTTGCCATTCAGACCTGACGCCAAGGGGCGCAGTCCTATATGTGAAGACCTACTGTAGGAACACTTCTCTGAGATCTACTGTTACGATAAGTTCTTATGTAACTGCAATTTTTAGGGATGTGTATATGTTCTATCCACACTTTCTGGCAGATCGCCTTCCTGTTTAAGAGGTGCCGGAATGTCTTCAAGCTTACTTCTCACACCCATCCGGGTGGTATAACCCTCATCTCCACCCCCATGACGCCAGATCTTCCTTTCCACTGGAAGGTACAGGTTCTTCTTAGAGCTCCCGCATGTGGTAGGCCCTGGCTCTTGAATCTTCGGATTTGCTTCCAAAACTTACTTTAAAACTCATCAGTTTTGTCTTTGGTTCCTTCTGTCACTCCCGTGGTGGAAGAAAAGACTGTTCCGGGTTTCGCTGGTGCCCCTGCAGGCAGAAGATGTCTCACACCGACCTTCATGCCACGTGTGTGTATTGCTTAGGACATGAGCACGATCCGCAGGCGTGTGATATCTGTCGGTCCTTTCACCAGTTGGTTCTGGACGACCGTGCTGCCCGACTCCACCTGGGGTGACCGGAGAAACGTAACCCACTGGTCATATCTGAGGATGCCTGTTGGGTGGTCTTTGTTGCTGTGGGGTCTGCTGAGCAGCTTGAACAGCTTAAGACCTTTGAGGAGGAGGTGACCCAGGCCGCGACTACTTCCTCCTCTGTGTTGGCCTTTATTGCGCTCCAGTTGGGCTCCACTTATTCGGCTTCCTTCAAAGAGCTGTGCCAATCCCTTTTCACCAAGGAAGAGGGTCTTTTCTGGATCGCACATTTTGCGCTGTCGCAAGGAGTCGAAAAAAGAAGACTCCACATCGATGCTCTTGGGATCGGGAGCGGTCCCGTTCTCTGAAGTCTCCGATTTCAACTTCGGTTGAAGCCGTGACCGCTGGTTTCATGGAGCCCCAGTCAGACCAGTTGGCTGAGACGCCATGCGATGCAGCCAAGATTTTTCTTGAACCGATCGACAGGTTGTCGTCTGAAGAGGCCGATAACTCACTCTTTCAGACTCTGCTGCTTCCGGTGTCCTCTGGGTCAGCTTAGCCCACTGGGTTGAACCTGCCAGCCCAAGACCCTGACCTGGAAGAGCCGCACGGCTCCCCGGCTCCTTCTGATGTTCCCTGTCTGCCCCACCGACTGTTGAGATAGCGCCTGTCTTCCTCTGAGTTGGGCTGATCTTGCAGTCACCGGTGATCTTTTCTGGCATCATTGAAAGCGACACCGCTGCTCCTCTTTTTCGGCCGAAGAGACACTCCGGCGCAAATTGCATCCGGCGCTAGGAAGACTTGATGTGGCAGTAGCTGGTCTTGTCCTGTCCGATACTTAACCAGATTTCTGCCATGGCTATCAAGTGGCTGTTGCCTGAACGGAAGACATCGGCTCCCGTCACCCCCTCTGAGGTACTGGCGAGGCTCGGCCGAAGCAGTCTACTCTGCCGATCGTGGTAGAGCTGTCACCCGAACAGCCAAAGTCCAGGGCTCCAACCAAGGAGTCTCGGCTGGCCAAAGGGCTGCCCCATCAGCTGTCTGTCACCCTCAGTCCCGACTGCCCAAGGCGGGTTGAGGGTGACTCAGGTGGACGATTGCTTTACTCTGAGTCTGAAGACTCCTCGCTGCACTTGCGTCCCATCGATGTGGAGTGCAGCGGGGGACCTCTCCATGGACAAGGGACCCACCTCTTTCTTGGGCATTCTTCGGCTCATCTCAGAGTCCACGGGATGGAGCTCAAATCTGTCCAGAAACTGGCTTGATATCCCTTACAGAGATTCTGGACAAGGGACTGTCCCTACGGAGGCTTCCCTCTGGCAGAGGCCATTGTTGGTCCAGCCCTGGATCTTGCAGCTTCCTGCCTCTTGCCCTCTGCCCGGATGGCTGCAGGGCACGTGGTTCCAACCGGTTCCTTCAGGTTTTCGGAGATCCTCAGCTGAGGGTCTGGTGGCTGACTCCGCTTTTCAGTACTCTGGCAATACAGGAGATGTCAATAGACCACGGATAAAGAGTCCCAAGAAACTGGACCATTCGGCTAAAAAGTCTATGCTGCTCTTCACTTGGCCTTCATCAGGCTAGCTCGGTCGTGCTGATGGCACACTTCTCCCATGCCCTTTGGGCTCCCTGGACGAGGTGATTCCTCACCTCCTGGCAGACCTCCAGACCACGGTCAAACAGGTCTGGAACCAGGGGAGCACAGTGGCGAAGCGACAACTCCAGACTGCTCTGGATATTGGCGATTCATGTGCCCGATCTGTTGCGGTCGCAGTAGCCATGCGCCGTAGGGCTTACATATAGAAACATAGAATTTGGCGGCAGATAAGGACGCTTGGCCCGCAGTCTGCCCATTTCCTACCTACTGGATAAGCTGCAGATCCTAGTTAACCAGCAGCCTACTTCTTCCTACCCCACCCCTAGAATGGCCTTATGACTGTCCCATGCATGCTTGAATTCCACCACTGATTTTGACTCCATAGCCTCCTCCTGAAGGCCGTTCCATGCATCCACAACCTCTCTGTGAAAAATTTCCTTAAATTACCTCTGAGCCGCCCCCCCTCTATCTTCAAATTGTGCCTCTTGTTCTTGCACACCTCTTTTTTTTTTTTTTTTTTTTGAAAGGTGCTACCCTCTTGGACTTTGTTGATTCCCTTGAGGTACTTGGATGTTTCTATCATGTCCCCCTTCTCCCTCCTTTCCTCGAGGCTATACATATTAAGCTCTTTTCGTCTCTCTTCATATGTCTTCCGGTGCAGACCCTGCATCATTTTAGTTGCCCTCCTCTGGACAGCTTCCATCCTGTCTGTCTTTGCGGAGATTGGGTCTCCAGAACTGCACACAGTACTCCAGATGGGGTCTCACCAGCTGTCTGTACAGAGGGATAATACCTTTCTGTTTTCTACTGGTGATGCCTCTCCCTATGCATCCCAGTATCCCCCAAGCCTTCCTTGCTGCCCTCTCACATTGCTTGCCCACCTCTAGGTCATCTGATATGACTACCCCCAGGTCCCTTTCCATTTTGTTAGTATCTCACCCCCATTGTGTACTCTTCCCCTGGGTTTTTGTTTCCCAGGTGCATTACCTTGCACTTCTTAGCATTCAATCTAATCTGCCATACATTTGACCATTCCTCTAACCTTGCCAAGTCCGTTCTCATCCTTTCCACCCCACCCTGTGCATCAACTCTGTTTCAGATCTTTGTGTCATCTGCAGAGAGACATATTTTTCCTTCCAGTCCCTCTGCAATGTCGCTTATAAAGACATTGAAGAGGACTGGTCTTAATACTGAACCCTGCGGTACCCCACTAGTAACCCTCCTTTCTTCAGAGTGGACTCCATTTACTATTACTCTCTGTGTCCTATTCTCCAGCCAATTCTTTACCCAGGCTGTCATCTTGGGACCCACTCCCAGGCTGGCTAACTTGTATATTAATCTTTTGTGTGGGACTGTGTCAAATGCCTTGCTAAAGTCTAGGTAGGCCATGTCCACAGCCCCTCCCTGATCTACTACTTTGGTCACCCAGTCAAAGAAATCTATCAGATTCGTCTGGCATGACCTTCCGCTGTGAATCCATGCTGCCTAGGGTCCTGTGCCCCTCTGGCCTCTAGATACTCGACAATTCTTTCCTTCAGAAATGATTCCATCATTTTCCTATCACTGAGGTTAAACTAACAGGTCTGTAGTTTCCTGCTTCTGCCTTGCTCCCACTTTTGTGAAGGAATCACATCTGCCCTCCTCCAGTCCTCGGTACCACCCCATCCTCCCATGATTTGTTAAAAGGGTAGTCAGTGGTGTCACTAGTTCTACCCTTAGTTCTTTAGAATTCTGGATGAATCCCATCAGGCCCCATTGCTTTGTCCACCTTCAGTTTTAAGAGTTCTTTCAGAACCCTTTTTTCTGTAAATGGGCTGGTATCAACTTCTGTATCCAGAGTGTTTCTACTGTTTGTTTTAGGTACCTCCCTCTTCATTTGTAAATACTGAGCAAAATATTTGTTTAGTATCTCTGCTTTTTCACAGTCTCCTCTTCCCACCCTCCTCCCTCCCTTTATTAAGCCTCACTATCCCTCCTTGGTCTTCCCACGCTCCCTGATGTACCTATAAAAAGTTTTATCCACCTTCTTAACTGAGTTGGCTATCTTTTCCTCGGTTTGGGCCTTTGCTGTTTTGACTGCCTTCCCAGCCTCCTTTTGCTTTAACTGATACAGTTCTCTGTCCTGCTCCTCCTGCGATTCCTTTTACTTCCTGAATGCTTTCTTTTTCTCTTGAACCTTCACTGCCACTTCCTTTGAGAACCATAGTGGTTTCTTGCATCGTTTTGTTTTGTTTATTTGCTTCACACAAAGGCTCGTTACCTCTGTGATGGCAGTTTTTATTATTCCCCATTGTTCTTCCACCCCTCCTTCCTGCCCATTTGCTAGTGCATTCCTTGGGCACTCACCCATTTTGGCAAAGTCAGCCCTCCTAAAGTCCAGTACTTTTGCCTTTGTATGGCTTGGCTCTATTGCTGTGTTTATTGAACCATACTGTTCGATGGTCGCTAGTTCCCAGATGGCTACCCACTTCTCGTCTGTGATCCTCTCCATCTCCATTTGAGAGAACCAGGTCTAAGATTGCTCCCTCTCGGTGGGCTCCAATACTAGTTGTCTAAGGCATGCCCCTGTAGGGCATCTAGAATAAACCCACTCTTGAGTGGCTGCTGCAACTGCACTCCAGTTAACATCTGGCATATTCAGATCACCCATCAGCAATATCTCCCCTTTTTCTGCCATTCTAAGTATACTTTCTATCATTTCCATGTCCATTTCCTCCCCCTGATAAGGGGGTCTGTATACAACCCCTGTGCGGATTGTGGTGCCATTGCCTGTCTCCAAATTTATCCACAGTGCTTCTTCTCCTCCTCCTCCTCCCTGTTTACCCTTTTGTTCTGTTGCTTTTATTCCTTCCCTTATGTAAAGAGCTGCTGCTACTCCTCTTTCACCCTCCCTGTCCCTCCTGTACATAGTGTATCCTGGTATGTTTACGTCCCAGTCATGGTTTTGTGTACCATGTTTCTGTGACTGCCACGATATCCAGATGATCTTACTTCGAGATGCAGCTCTTGCAGCAGGTTACACCATTAGGACTGAAGCCGGCAGGCGTCGGGACCCCACGGAAAAATTCTAGCTAGCTATCTTCAGCGGGGACCGCCCCCGACGTTGGTCCCGCCTCCGACGTCAGACGTAGTACATAAGGGGGCGGTCCCGCCCGATTCTCCAGTTCTTTTCCCGCCGTCGACTTGCATGTCTCGACCCTTGGTCTGCTCTGGCGTGCGGCCGTGGTTGGATTCTCTCACGGAAATTCGGATTCTTCAAGCAAGTTTTTCTACTGATGTCCTCTCCGACCTCCGGTCACTCCTCCAAGTGCTTGTAGAAACAGATCCTTTTAAAGACTCTCGCGTGGCCTGCGTCCGGTGCCTAGGCCCAGACCACGATACCGGGCCTGCTCCTTCTGCCAGGGGTTTAATAGCAGAATCCGGATCCGTCGCCAGAAGGCCCTTCAGGCTTTTTTGCTGGAAGTAAAGCTAAAGACCGTGTCTTCCAAGGGGACTCTTCAAAAAGACCCACAAGCACGCTGAAAAACGAAGGAGAAGGCCCTTCCAGGTCCCCTCCAGGGCCAGCTCTCAGCCTCCCCTGCTGCGGTTAAGTCTTCCTCTTCTCAGGCCAAGACTGCCAGGCCATCCTCATCCTCCAGGGCCTTGGTCAAGTCTGGGGATCGCCACCATCATCATAAGTCGGGTTCCGCCCTTCTGAACTCGACGTCAGGTCGGCTTCCTTGCCTCCTCGCAAGACCTTGGAGCTTACCTCTCTGAAGAGACCGCAGGACCCGGCGCGGTCGTCCGTCGTCGTCCTCTGCATAGATCCCGGGCCGCCGTTGGCCAGGCGGCCGTCGCTGGCCAGGCCAACACCTCATCGAGCGCCGGTAGGGTGGCGGCGCCCGCTCCTGCTCGAAGAACCCCGGCGCCTCCGACCGACGCCGGTCAGGAGACAACCATAACAGAGGAGGTAGCTCAGCCCGAGAGGACCAGAGCGGGCGACCCGGTCCTGTCGAGACGCCCAGGGAACCTCGCCGTTACCTGATGACTGTCCACGGCACTCGGGCCGTCGTCGGGCCTTTCCATGGTAGATGTGAAGGAGCTGTTCACTTACTGGTGGGACACCATAAAGAAGGACCTGGTTCTCCTCCTCCTCCTGTTCCTCCTCATGAATTACTCCTCCGGTTCCTGCACCCCTCGCCATCAGGGTCGGCAGGCGATTACCTCCTCCCGGAGCACAGAACACCTCCCGGGGAGACCAGACAAACGGAGACCCGCGGTGATGTATTACCTCAACAAACAAGGGCGCACCTCTACCCCTTTGCAGGAGGCCATGAGGTGTGGGATTGGGTAATCCGACACGGCGCGAATCTGATCACTGTACATGTTCCCGGGGTGACAACCGATTGCAGACGGCCTGAGTCGCTCCCAGGCCAGAGTCCACGAGTGGGAACTTCTTCAAGAGGTAGCAGAGGATCTGTTTTCGATGGGGAACTCCAGAGTTGGACTTGTTCGCATCCCATCCAACGCAAACTGCCCAATTTCTGCTCGCTAGATCCAGGGCCTGGTGTTTTTCTGGGAGACGTTGTCCCTCTCCTGGGCGGACAGATTCCTCTCGCTTTCCCTCCCTTCCCGTTGATCCAGAGTTCTTCTCAAACTGCGGGGAGCATGCAACAATGATCTTGGTGGCCCTTTCTGGCCCAGACAGATCTGGTTCCCCTTGCTAATTCAGCTATGCGGGAACCTCCGCTCCGTTGCCGTTCAGCTCCCATCTCTTGTCTCAGGAGGAAGGTTCACTGGTCCACCGGACTTGCGCTCACTGAACCTGCATGCATGGCTCCTAGAACATAGCCATCTTGCGTCCGCGAGGGTCTGCGCCAAGGATTGCGGAAGTTCTTTCTGCAGCCAAGCCCGACAGCATGCGACGTCATCATGAAATGGCACCGCTTTTGTTTATGGTCGCGAGCACGCGATTTTTCCCTTTAGGTTGCCGGTGGGAGTGGTGTTGGACTACCTGCTCTCCCTTTTCCATTCGGTCTCAGCCTACTCCTCTATCAAGGTGCACATCTGTGCCATCTCTGCCTACCACCTTCGGTGGGACGCGCTGATGGCACAGTGGGCGCCCGGAATTTTTGAGAGGTGTTACACCTAGGCCACCCATTAAGAACCCAGTGCCTCCATGGGATTTGCTCTTTGTCCTGGAACAACTCACGCTTCCCCCCTTTGAACCTGCCGCGGATTGCGAGCTGCGTTTTCTGTCGTGGAAAACGCTATTTTTGGTTGCTGTTACTTCAGCGAGAAGAATTTCTGAGCTTCATGGTCTCATGTGCAAAGAGCCTTATGTAGTTTTCCACCGGGACGGAGTATCCCTGAGGACGAATCCAAAATTTTTGCCTAAGGTGGTCTCTACACTCACTCTCAATCAGGATATTGACCTGCCGGTCTACTTCCCGAACTACTCTAATAGAGGAGAGGCTCTGCTCCACACCCTTGATCACTGCAGCTTGAGGTATTACCTCAACAGAACTAAACTATTTTGTAGTTCTGAGCAACTTTTCGTTTCCTTTTCTGAAAGGATGATGGGCCAACCTGTATCCAAACAGTCCCTGTCTCGCTGGCTTGTCCAGTGTATTTCATTCTGTTATATCATCAAACAAAGGCCCCTCCCGGGTACAGTCCGGGGTCATTCTACTAGGGGTGTGGCCACCTCCTTTGCAGCACTCCGAAACTTCTCCACTTCTGCCATATGTGCTGCAGCTACTTGGAGCTCTGTGCATACATTTATCAGGCATTATAGCCTGGACATCACCTCTCGGCGAAGAGCCGGCTTCGGCCTGGCGGTACTACAGGGTCTCTTGTCCTAGATTCAGGACCTGGAATGTATTTCCTAGTTTCCTCCTCCCAGAATTTTTACAGCGTTACTGCTTGGGAATCAGTCCTAATGGTGTAACCTGCTGCAAGAGCTGTCTCGAAGTAGATAGTACAGTTACGTAAGAACTTACCGTAACAGTAGATCTTCGAGAACAGCTCTTGCAGCAGGTACCTCCGCCCACCTTCCCCTTGGAGGGGCATGGCTTTCGCCTTTACTATCAGGATTTGTTCCTTTGACTTCTCGGTGGATCCTCGGTCTCCCATTTGATGTCAGCTGCGGCGGAGGTCTCAGTGAGGAGAACTGGGGAATCAGGCGGGACCGACGTCAGGGTCCCGCTGAAGATAGCTAGCTAGAATTTTTCCATGGGTCCTGACGCCTGCCGGCTTCAGTCCTAATGGTGTAACCTGCTGCAAGAGCTATTCTCGAAGATCTACTGTTACGGTAAGTTCTTGGAACTGTACTCCTCCTCCATCAAGGCCACTAATTCAGGAAGCTTGTTACCCAGACCTAGCATTGGTACTCATTGCTCTCCATTTTTGGATGGCTTTATCTTCTGTTGCAGCATCCCCACTGACCTTTCTACCTCAGTCTTTTCTCGTTTAGTACCCTGTTTTGTAGGGAGGCTGGGATTTTCTGCTGCTTATCAGTGCCTCCCTTGACTAGTTTAAAAGCTTGCCAATGAAGCATTTAAACCGATTTGCTCAAAGAATTGTTCCCTTCCTGGACAGATGCAGACCATCTTGCCAGTATAGGCTTGGTGTCCTCCAGGTGGAACCCCAGTCCCCAATGAAGCCAAACCCCTGTGCTCCACACCATTTTTTTCAACCATTCATTAAACTGCATGGTGCTAATTACCTTGTCTCCCCCATGCCATTGACAGGCAGCACCTCTGAGAAGGATACTGTGTGCTACTTGTCTTGGGCCCTCCCCAACTCTACAATGTCCTCCTCGCTACTCTAATCTCATGATGAGCCAAGTCATTTGTCCCTAGGTGGGCAATTACGCCCAGCTCAGACTCTTTGCAGCTGTTCTCGTGATCCTGAGGATACGCTTCCTGTCCCTCCAAGCCATGGCACCAGGCAGGCACCTTACTCAGTTTTCCCAGCTCCCCAGTTCTATCCCCCCATAATTATCTCCCACCAGGAGCTGCTTCCTTTCCTGTGGTGTCCTCTGCCTCCTTCCTGTGGGCCTCCTTTTGACAGTTGTCATCAGTCTCTCATGGTGATCCATAGGGAGCTATGCTCCCCAGAATGGTGTATGGATTGTGGAGTGAACAATTGACTGGGTGTGCCTCTGTTCCACCATCCTCACCCTCCCTGAGCCCACTGTGGTCCAACTGCTGTGCTTTCTTTGCAACCTCTGAGGTAGTGGTGGTGGCGCTGGTGCTCCCTGGATGGTGGAGGTTCCCTTCCTACTGTCCAGTGTGGCCTGGGGGAAGGTTTCCTTACTACTGTCCAGTGCGGCCTGAAGATGGGCAACTTCCTCCCTCAGGGCAGAGAGTTGTCTGCAAATAAGGCAGCATCTCAGCCTCCAGAAAGACTCCCGGCTTGGTTGAGGATCTCTACCTTTGTGGTGGATACCCAACACAAACTGGTGGATGTCCCTTTTTGGGCACAGACATGTTCGGCCCCGTGTGGAGGGCCACTTCCAACACATTGAAAAGTCCAGTGCCACTTTGGACTCTGTGACATCTGCCCAGAAAGACAAGGGCCCTAGGCACCAAAAGGGCAAGCCCTTTCGGTCTTCCATTCCTGCGGTGAAAGAAGCCTAGCAGCAGCAGGGCCAGCAGACTCTAACTTGTCTACCTCAGGCCAAGTCAATAGCCTTATCGGTCAGAAAGCCTGGAGCGAAGGGACCCGGCGGCCCCTCGGCTGGCTCCTCCTTCAAGCCTGCTCAGTGACTGGTTGGGGGCTGCCACCCTCAATCCTGTCATGTCTCCCTTGGGTCCTCCCCTGGGGGGGCTGGCTCTGCCAGTTCCTTTCCACCTGGTCAGTTATCACCATTGACAGGTGGGTTCTGGAAAGTAAGCCGAGGTCTGCCTCTGGAATTCGAGCAGTACCCCCAAGCTAAGCCCGTGCCCCATGGGAAGATTTGGCATCAGCTGTCATTCAGTCAGCTTTTCGAGACTACATCGCTCAGCTCCTCCGCAAGGAGGTCATGCGCAGAGTTGCAGAACCTCCGACAGACCCAGGGTTTGTTGCCAGGTGTATCCTGGTACCAAAACTGATGGCTGGCGCTATCATCTGCAGAGGCTGGTTGCCATGCAACAGGTGCCACTGTCTATGGGTGGAGGAAGAAGGTGCAGTTTGGCCGATATTCAGAGAGAGGACTGGGAGAAAATGCAGTGAAAACTCAAGTGCCAGCAGAATGAAGTTTAAGACCCAGCCCCGTCTGTGCCCCCTTCTTCTGGCTCCTAATCAGAGGGGGATTGAGGTCTCCCTAGAGCCCTGCCTTGAGGGGTAAGTGGTCAAAGATGTGGAGGGATGAGCCTCAGAGATGGGAGGTGACAGGGCTGGAAGGTGGCTATTAGAATGGGGGCGACGTACAATACAAGGAGATAAACATCTGTACAGGAAAAGATGGAATTGAGTTGTATGGTAAATTCCACATCATTTAGGACAAAACTGTCAACAGGACACAATATCCCTGTTGACCTAGTATGTGCATCATTGGTAGCTGCTAGCTTTTCCTTGCTCATGCTCTTCTTCTTCTAAACCCTCTTGGGACAGGAGGAGAGGAGCTAAGTATTGCATGTTCCAAAGATCTAGTCTGTTGTATTCTTGAGTGGAAAGTTTGCTGTTTGTAAAATTCTTGCTGAAACTTGATTCAGCTGGTCTAAGTACAGTGGACAACTTCACTGTCCTCTTCCTTTAGGTGGTGAAGTACTGGCCTGAGAAGGGGGAAGTCAGGTTTCCTGGTCTGGAGGTATCTGCTGAAGCGAGATGATGAAGAGTCTGCCCCCTGGACCAAGGAAGGAAAAGAGAGAATCAAGAAACTTGGCTTAACTATGCAGGTACATTGAGTTTACTAATGAGGGAATTATGTTGCTCCTGGATAAGTGACTAATTTGTACACGGTGATGTTTGTTTGTTGAAAAAAATGTTTGACTGTACATCTGTTGGATATGTGACAAATTTTATGTGGTATTGTGTTTTGGACATGCTGTTCCAGTACTGATTGTTATCTGTGCATTCTAGTACCCAGAAGGCTATCTGGAGGCTGTTGCCAACAAGGAAAAGGAGAAAGAAAATAAAGAGGAATCAGAAACTCCTAGCAAAGGCAAAAGGAAACGGAAGTCCAAGGCAGGTCTGTATACTGGGCCTACAACAGAGGGGGCAATGCATACCCTGTAGAATTCAGTGATATTTATTAGTTTTTTTTCTTTAATTTTTGCTGTTGTACAAGGGATTCTGCATGTTTTCCTGAAATTATGCAGATTCAACAGTAATATAAAAATTAAATGTAGTGAAGAGCAAAAGGTACAGTAAAAAAATACCTTTTAACTGGCCCTGATTTGTGAGGGATCAGTCAGATCTTCAGTCTTTACTATTCATTCACATTAAGGAGTCTAAGCTGGGTGTGCCAGGACGCCATTGGAGCAAAGTCTTTTGTAGCTCATCTCTTTAGTTCGACACCACTAACATGTTTAGACGCCAAACACCTTCTGGCACCATTTTTTCGGCACGGTTTTTCTTCCAGCGCCACTTTTTCTCTCAGTTCGGCGCTGCAGCCCTTTTTTTCTTTTGGTCAGCGGAATGCAGAGTCTAAAAGGGCAGAAGAGCTGCACCCCATGTGTCCGTGCCCTGCAGAAGTCCTCTAGGAGCATTGAACCAACATCCAAAGTGCCAGGCCTACCTTGGACCGTACAGTGATGGATAGGTGCAACGCCTGCTTCTTCTATGGACATGCGAACCCTGGAAATCCCACGTGTTAATGTTGTCTCACCCCAATTTTTGGAGGCAGGTGTCGCACTAGAGATGGCAAGCTGAGGTGTCTGGGCCTTCCCCTACGTTGCTTCCCAGTGCTTTTGGTGCTGGGGAAGACCAGGATACTCCATGTGCTCATCTTGCCAACGTGTGTGTGGTGTTCTGGTGCAGAGTCCACCCAACCCCACCCATCGGCCCTTCTGGGTAGTGGACACTTGGAAGCGTGAGGTAGTTGTCATCTCCTCCCCTGAGCGCCCTGGTTGCCTGGGGAGAGGACAATGCTGGCCTACAGGGATGGCAATGATGGTTCTGTGCCTGGTGCCGGAGCTGGATCTGGTGCAGTCAGCAGTGCTGAGTGTAGTCCCAGTACATAGAAATAGAATTTAAAGGCAGATAAGGACCGCTTGGCCCACCCAGTCTACCCTTTTCCCTATCTGATGGATAAGCTGCAGATTCTAGTTAATCAACAGCTTACTTCCTCCTGCCCCCACCCCAACTAGAACTGCCTTATGCCTGTCCTATGCATTCTTGAATTCTCCCACTGTTTCTGACTCCACAACCTCCTCAGGAAGGCTGTTCCATGCATCCACAACTCTCTCTGTGAAAAAAATCTTTCTAACATTACCTCTGAGCTGTCCCCTCTCTATCTTCAAATTGTGCCCCCTTTTTCTTGCACATCTCTTCTGGAAGATACTACCCTCTTGTACCTTGTTAATTCCCTTGAGATACTTGAGTTTCTATCATGTCCTTCCTTTCCTCAAGGGTATACATACTAAGCTGCTTTAGTCTCTCCTCGTATGTCTTCTGGTGCAGACCTTGCACCATTTTGGTTGCCCTCCTCTGAACAGCCTCCACTCTGTCTGTCTTTGTGGAGATGGGGTCTCCAGAATTGCACGTAGTACTCCAGACGGAGTCTCTCACTGTCTGTAGAGAGAGGGATAACAACTTCCTGTTTTCTACTGTTGATGCCTCTCCCTATGCATCCAGTATCCCCCCAGCCCTCCTTACTGCCTTCTCACATTGTTTGCCCACCTTTAAGTCATCTGATTTAATTACTCCTAGGTCTCTTTCGATTTTTATGATTAGTACGGGGCAGTTCTGGGGTTGACTGGCTCTGGAACAGGGCTTGGCCTGTGGGGCAGTGCTAGTTCTGGTGAGGTGAGATTTGCTGCTGGGTCTGCTGCTGACCCTCTGACCAGTGTTCCAGCGCTAGCCTGCTTGATTTGTTTCTCCCCAAAATTGGCTGACATTCTTTGGTGAGGATCGGGGCCACCATATGGTCATGGATGACTCCGCTGTCCCCAGAGGGACAATGCCTGTGCTGAATGATTGTTCAGCTCCACTTGGGTGAGTTTGCCAGGATTCCCTGTTGGCACACTCCCAGTCCTTGCAGAGAACCTGTAGCCACTGGCTCCTGCATCCCTCCCTGAAGTGCCAAGTATCTCGGGGGGGGGGGTGCATGACCCAGCATCAATGCAGAAGAACCAATGTCTACCACAAATAAAATCTTCAGCTTGACGGAGCCCAGATCAGGCCCGTGGCCCCAGCACCACCATTCTGAGTCCAACTCTTCTACTTCCTCCTCTGACGAAGAGGACTTTTCCATTCACATGGCAGTGGCGTAAGGCAAGGACACCATTACTAACGAGTAGACCAGTTTGGCTTTCTTCTGCTGGCTCTCTTGTATGTTTGTATATCCACAGATGCGGAGTACTCTGCAGTACCAACAGTTCCTTGCAGAGATGCTGAACATGTGGTGTTCTGTTGGTCACACGCTTGCTGTTCTGTCTCTGAGATTCCTTGGGTATTTCAGTGACGACTCTCTCTCCTTGGACTCTAGCCTTTTAGGAGGCATCCAGCAATGTCTGACTCTGTCCTTTTGCCCCTTCTCCAGCCCCTAAGGAAGTCCAGTGCTGGTGTTGTGCTTCTGCAGGAGCACCCAACTTCAGGGCAAGCACCTGTGGTCGAAGCTAGACTAGGTGCATGCATCAGTGCCTCACCGTGAGATAACCAGGCAAGCCATTCACCTTTCTGCATAGGGCCTGGAGCTGACAAGACAGCAGTTAAGGGTGCAGTATGATGACAGTGAATCATCTTACAGGTTGGTAGGAACAGCAGTCTGCATTTGGTGGATGGCATGGCTTTGCCTTTCCTGATTAGGACCCCTGTCTTGGCGTAGGGTGCCAGACTCTCATTTCAAGGGGACTTGTTTCTTTTCCTGCAGGATCAGGAGTGATTTGTCCGGGCACTCTGCCTGCTCCCAGGCCATGGGAGCACCTGCCTTCCCCTCACCAGTCTCTTGTTCCGCCATACCTGTAAGAAGTACCTGCTACCCTCGGGTGGTTCTCGCCCACACAGAGGGCTTAGAGATAGCTTCCCTCAAGGTGTACACACTCTTTCTCCCCCCCCCCATTTTGGGGAAGCTTGGTACTCTCACCCAGTTGTATTAATGAATGGTACAGATTGATTCCTGGAAGATATGAAAATTATACACACTGTAACTGTTGATCTTCAAGAATATCTTCACCATTCATTCACATGCCATACTATCCCCTTCGGGTAAAATCAGGGCCTCTGCTGCCGGCCTGGTGGCGCTGAGGGTTCAGACACCTGGGCGTCACACCTCACGCCACGCTGGCGACCTGGGTTTGGGAGCAGCTAAGATTGAGTGGGATCAGCGGGGAGGATTAGGATTGAGCATCTGTAGACAGCTCTTCTGGTCCTGGGAAGGTTCTGGGATTATCTGCTGCACTGGTACCCCCCACTTGGCGAAGGCTGGGGCACTACAGTGCACGGCAAGCAGATGCTCGGAAATTGGAGCATGGCGGATGTCTTCTGGGTGCGTGCGGGAGTGCGCGCAAGCTGGGCGGGACATCATTGCACGTCTGTGCTCCGGGAAGAAACTACAGAAAAAATCCGTCTGATCTCACACCTAGTGCCAGCAGACTCTCCGGGGGGGGGGGTGCCAGGACCTCGCATACCCAGAGCAGCTCGGTTCACGCAGGCGGTTGTGTACGGTGGCTGCTGAAGAGACCATAAATAGAAGATGATTAAAAAAAAAAAAAAAACAGGGCCTCTGAGCAGCTTACCCTGTTGTACCTCTGCACACTGGTCTCCTTCTTGCCACTCCCTTCGGGAATTGTTTTGACCCACTTTTTTTCTTTTTTCCCCCAACTATTTTTATGTACCTTTAGTCTGAGGCATCTCTGAGGTGTCTACTCAACTCATCCCTGCTACTTCCCGTCGAGACTCCTCCCAGTGGCTCCCTCCTACAGAGACTTCCCAGATCTCCCCCCCCCCAACCTTGGCGGCGTCTTTCTGCAATTCGGGATCCATCTCTGCAGGTGGCACCTGGGAACCACTGGAGCGGTAGCGCTGCTTGGGATGTGCAGCCTGGTTCTGAGGCCCCTGCCTCCTCAGACCTCCGAGGATTTTCTTTATGTTGTCCCCAGGAGCTGGACGTGCCATGTCAAGGCACAACCTGCCAGTGCTCCTCCCCTGCATTGCAGTGCCACATCCCTGTTTTGACTCCTCAGCATCCCCAGGAGCTGCTAGAGAGCGGTACGAGTTCCAGTCCCTTCCTGATCCCGGAAGGCCCGGCCCGTTCCTGAACCCGGCTCACTGGTGTGAGGTGTGGCGTCCAGTGCCACTGGATCAGATGTATTTTGTCCCACTTGAGGGTAGAACTTTTTTTCATATAGACAGTATTTGGATGTGGGTTCTCATGCCCACTTCGGTGGGGGAGATATATGCAAAAAAATAAATCTTGATGTATTTTTCAACTTTTTGCTTAAGTGTGCCTTCTTCTTCTTACTAGGGATATTTCTTGGGGTATATCCCTATTGTTACTGTTGCTGCTTGTCTTTACCTTGTCCATGCTTCTAAGCCTCTGCCTTTTTGTATCTTTTTTGGCTAGGAGTCTATTGCCCTCTCTGTTTTTCTCTCCTACTTCTTTCCTTTCTCCTGGCAAACAGAACTGAATACAGGAGGGGGCTAGTGTCTTACTGGCTGGCTCACTTGTGTGATGTCGCATCATCTTTCTCGTGGGTAGCATCAATACCGGTCCCCTCCCTAAGCTGCAAAAGGCTTTGTTCCTGTAGGGTCCTGGTCTCTCTGCCTTAGACCCATTAGTGCAAATGAATGGTGAAAATATTCTTGAAGATCAAGAATTTCAGCAAGTACATTAATTTTTATGTTTCCATATTTCTGTGAACAAGTTTGCACTTTATGCTGCAGACTCAGAGAAAGGAAGCTGTTGCCAAATTCCAGCCCAAAGTCTGCAGGATTTTGTCATGGGGAGGGAATTCTGCATGTGGCTCAAGTTTTGTGAACTTTGCCTTGATAATGAGTCTTGCACATACTGTGGACTGAGGGGAGCTAAGGTGGCTCCCCCACACACTGTTGCTGGGGGGGGACGACTAACGTGGCATCCCCCACACTCCAGGATGACAAGGGAAAACTAATGTGACTTTCTCACACTCCAGTGGCGAGAGAGGAAACTAATGTGGCTTCCCCCACACTTGTTGCAGACTTCTGTTCCCAGAATTGGGTGATAATGGGATTTTTCAAATATTTTTCAGATGATGATGATGAAGATGAGGAAAACCCTCCTCACCTTTGAAAGCCTCTCGAAGAAAAGTAAAGTGGAGGCTTATAAACTAAGTGCTGAACAAAAGTCTTGGATCAAGGAGGATGAACTGAACACAAAATTGTGGAGGAGCTCACGGATGCTCTGAAAGATGGACTGCATGTATTTCTGCTGTTTACAGAAAGTTCACTCTGTATCCAGAGGCAGGTTGTGTTATTTGCAGTCAGAGAATGGTGGTGGTGGGGGGTGGGACACACAGCTGCTGGTGAAGAGATTGCAGATTCCTCAGCTCTGCAGGTTACACCTAATGCACACTTGTTCATATTTTGATGTGCAGCAGTTCAGTTATGGGCCTTGGATCATCTTGGGCAAGACATGTGTGCTTCTTCTCCCACACCTTCCTGGTGTAGGGAAGCTGCTCACTTTGCCCATCCACAGTGTACCCCTGCAGTAGGAGCAAGCCCTGTGACCCATCCACTGGGATCACTCTAGTGCCAGATTCCACCTCAGACCCTTCCCAGCTGAGGTACACTGCGGGCTGCTGTCTAGCTATTGAACATGCAGATCTGAAGACCAAGGAACAGAGGCATGTGGACATATGATTTGGTGGTGTCCGTCTGCTTAGTATCCTTTCCAGGGCACTGAGCATGCTAAATGGAACATAGTGCATATATGAAATAAAAACCTGCAGAACTATAGGTGTAAATCTTTGTAATACAAGTGAAGTGGTCTTCCATTTAAATGGAAACTTAGAACCGACAGCAGGAGAAGGCTATGCGGGTCCGTTCAATCCGTCCTGCCCTACTTGAGGTTGGTTGTAATGGCCCTGATGGCTATTAACTTCACATCTCTTCTTCCTCTGTCTTTTACGAGCCCCTCCTGTTAAGTCCATCTGATTTAGGACCAACAACTATCCTTGCCAGTCTAATGCCCTAGTCACAAAGCTACACAAACCTGCCAATTTTGCCCCCACCCCGTGCAAGTGTTTCAACTCTGGACAGCTTTCTGCCACCCACCTTGTTTAATCCAGGAGTATACTTCTGTCGTATCTCTTCTCCCTTCCTGCCTCCAGGGTATACATATTGAGGTCTTCTAACCTGCAAGTAGGACTTCGCTTGTCCCTGGATCATTTTGATCTTATTTCAAGTTGCTGCTCTTGCAGCAGGCTACACCATTAGGACTACACCGGTAGGCACTAGGTCCCCATGGAAAAATTCTAACTAGCAGCACCCAGTGGGGACAGACACCTGACTTCGGTCAGCCTCCGATGTTAGTGGTATAAAGGGGTGGTCTCCAGCCACACCTCAGTTCTTTTCCCACCGTCGACTCGTGCACATTGGCTGCACTGATGCCTCCTGCTATCAGTTGACCACCATTTTCGCGCTAATCACGTTTTCTTATTTTCTGTTTAATTCTACAGTTTAATTGTGCATGTCTTCGCAGTGGTGGAAATCGAAATGTGCCTGCGGGAAACTAATCCCAGCCAAGGATGGCCATTTGGCTTGCTTTATCTGTTTAGGCACGGTGACCGATTCGGTGTGCCTGCCCAATAGCCGCAGTTTTGAGCGCTGGACACGCATCCGATGTCTGAAGGACTTGAAGACACACCTGTTGGAGCAGCAACTAGCTGCCATGCAGAGGACCCCTTCCAGCCACGGTTCCCCCTCTTTTTCGGTCCCATGGTCTAAGTCTTCCTACAAGGATAAATAGACCAGTGGGAAGCACCACCATAAAGAGGATAGACCCAGATCGGATTCCCGCTCCAGATCGCCATATCGGAAGGCAGCTTATTAGAGTACACACTCCCGTGGGAGATCGGACTCTGCTCCGGCAGCTCAAGCTTCTTCTGGGCTTCTGTTGAAGTCTCCTGCCCTGGTCCGAATGTCAGGCAGAGGGGGTCTTCAAGGCAAGGTCCTTCTGGCCCTCCTGAATCTTGCGCCCTTCAAACATTCTTCCAAGCATACGCCAGAGGAGTCGGACGGCACCTCTTTTCAGGCGATGGACACGGATCTGTCGTTCGTCAGGCTGGGTTATCCTCCTCGTCGGAACGACATTCAAGGGCAGACTACATGAAGACTCCAGGAGCAGGATCTCAAGTCCATAACCCGCTCCCAAAAGAATAAGATGGATTCCCAACGCTGGACCCCATTGTCCTCATCTCCAACGCCACCCAGTACGAAGCAGACTACCTCTCCTCTGCTGGACTACCAGCCTGGCGTCAGACACCCTGCTGCCTGTGGGACTGCCACCAGCGTCCCCAGATGTCTTGACCGAGTCAGCCGCCTGCTACACCCAACGCCAGACCCTTCTGGACCCCCTATGTTACAGCTGATGGATGTAGGGGCCTCATTTAATTTGTGGTGAAATACAGTAAAAGGGGATCTCCTGTCCAAGGAACGTCCCACCCCATTGCCAACCCTCCACCCTGTGGTTTGCCACAGGGCCCATCTAGACCTTCACCACCACCTAGGAAGTAGTCTCCCCCCTCAGAAGGTAACTCCTTCACCGGATCATTTGGACAGTGTCCCTGCGGCACCACAAGTGGAGACATCCCTGTTCGTCCCGCTCCTCTTTCAGATACCGCGGCCGTCGGTACCGGTGCTCTTACACCAGTTCTAATTCTTCTGACTCTTACGGAAGGAGTTCCTCCAGGTCTTCAGAGGGGTTTTCTTCCCCTCTCCCTCATCCTGACTCCCATAGGGAATCTTGCCAGTCGCCTCCAGGTGACCCTACCTTTTTGGATGTGATGCATCACATCCAATACCTTAATCAATGGGAAATGGAGATTCTAGGAGAGTGGATAAGTTGTTCATCCACACTCTTTGGCATATCCCTTTCCCTTGAAATCTCACCAGAAAGTCTTCAAGCTGGCTCCTCCCACCCACCCGGGTGGTAAATGCCTTGGCTCCGCCCCGTGACGCCAGATCTTCCTTTCCGCTGGAAGAATCCGGTTCCCTCATGCTAACTCTAGCCATCGTAGGCCCTGGATTTGCATAGTCTGTTTTTACCGAATCCATCTCTCAAACTCGTCAGTTTTCGATTCCGATAATAGCGCATCAGACATGGACAAGTCGTCCCCCGGATTTTGCCGGTGTTTAGAGCTGCAAGAAAATGTCACACACCGATCCCTACCTTACCTGCGTGTACTGCCTAGGTGTCGGTCGTGACACCACCACCTTTCCATCCCAACGCCCTTGACGACCGCATGGCACGCCTTAAGCTGGGGAGACCGAGAAAAGGAACCCACCGTGAAATCAAAAAGCTAGTTAGGCGTTTCTGCAGCTGCGGGATCCACCGAGCAGCTAGAGCAGATGAAGGCCTTCAAGAAGCTGCCCAAGCTCGCCATCCAGGTTTCTTTGTGCCTCTCAACCTTGGTTCTTCCTTCACAGGTTCCTTCAGGGAGCTGTGCAGTCTCTCCACCAGGGGAGGCGCCTCGGGCTGCACTTCTCCGCCCTGGAAGTGGGACAAAGATCCAACGTCTTGAAAAGGGAGACTGTCTTTGAAAACGGCTCTTGCAGCAGTTACACCATTGGGACTGAAGCCGGCGGTTGCCACGGAAAAATTCTAGCTAGCAGTATCCAGTGGGGACTGCCCCGACGTCTGCCCTCTCAGATGTCAGGCATCACATAAAAGGCGGTCCCCAGCATCCCCAGTTTTTTTTTTTTTTTTTTTTTCCCCCCCGTCGACTCGCCAGCATTGGCCTCACGGAAGCCTGCTCTACTCTTGCGACGCGTGAAATCTTCAATTTAAGTAAAACTTTACTCCATGTCTGCTTCTTCTACTCCTTCTCCCGACGGAAGTCCCTCTAAGTGCGACTGCGGCAAGCAGATACCCTTTGCAGACCATCATTCTGCCTGTGTCTGGGCCTGGAGCACGACACCCAGGCCTGCTCAATTTGCCAACAGTTTAATAGCAGGACCCGGATCCGCCGCCAAAAGGCCCTTCAGGGATTCCTCCTCAAGGAGAAATTAAAGATGGAGAAAAGACCTTCCTCCAAAGTGGAATCTTCTCATAAATGAGAAGCATCGGGACTCTGACAGGGTGAAATCCCCAAGCAGGGCCTCAGAGTCCAGGACTAGCTCCAGCTCTGCCCGGTCCGATAGATCTCCTTCCCGGGCTCGCTCCCAGCCTCCCCCAGTAAAGGTAAGGTCTTCAGGGGGCTCCTCTGCCTCCTTGCACCCACTCAAGACCTCTCGGGCGTTGGATGCCTCTAATCCTGCTCCTTCAGACAGGCACAAAAAGTCTTCCTCCAGATCACGAGGTGCGTCTGACCGATGCCAGGACATGGACTTTAGGTCTGTCTCCCAACCTCCTAAAGCACCTGAAAGGAAGACTTCCAAACTGATTTCCCTTAAGCGGACGACTGAGTCCAAGAAGGCGTCCGACCCAGCACCCAGCAAACGACTGACTACTACACCGACGCCGGTGGACACCGGACGTCGGGGGTCCTCAGGCGAAGAGGTTTCCGAGCCGCTAGACGGGCAACACTGAGGATGCCGGCTTGCCCAGTGAGCTGAATTCAGTGCTTCCCTGGGACCCGACAGGCCCACACCGAAGCCGGGTCCGTCGTCTGGTTTGAACATCCAGGAGGTGAAGGATTTGTTCACCTTCTGGTGGGAGACCATCAAGAAGGACGTGGTTCCTCCTAAGCCTCAGCCTCCTCCACCTCTTCCTAGGGGTGCCGAAGGTGACAGACCCCCAAGGAGCCAACTCCGCCTCCCCGGGGCCGATCGACCAGCAGGAAACGTCCATCACACTTTCCCTCAGGGTCCCCGAGCCCGAAGTGACCCAGGGGCAGACGTGTCTTGGGAGATGACTCCAGACCGGATACGTCTGACATGTCCAGGTCTCCATCTCCTTTCAGTCCCCCATCACCAGACCCACAGGACCTTCCGAGGTTGCGCTGGATGATCCCTACTTCTCGGAAATCATGAGGCACATCCAGGACAATATGGGATGGGTGACTGAAGAGCTAGACCCAGAGGGACAGCGCCTTGCCAGTTCTCAGACGGAAAGACCCGAAGCCTGTAGTGGTCCCACCATTGAACACCTTTACGGACATCACCAAGGCAGCTTGGAAACGTCTGCATTCCACACTGGCTGTTCCAAAGAAGGCTGACCGCGTTTACAGGGCTCCCTCTGGAGGACCAGTATTTGCGCATAACAACCCCATGCCACTCCTGGTCATTACTGTATCATGACAGGTCCCAGCAGTCTCAACATTTGAGCACCCAGCTCGTCCAGGAATCTAAGCAATTAGATTCCATGGGAAGACGCGTATGCTGGCGCAACATACTCTATTAGGTCTTTGAACTATCTGACGACATGGTGCAATTCAGAACGCCTCTGGGATCAGGGCCAAGATCTACCGGATGGCGAAAAGGAGTTGCTGCTAAACCTCCTCCAAACTGGGTCTGATGTGGGGACCCAGGTTCCCCGAGCTGCTTACGACTGCTCGGACTCTGCAGCCAGGGGAGCAGCCACAGGCGTCCGCCTCTGGAGACACTCGTGGCTGAGGGTCTCTGGATTTACCCCGGACATCCAGAAGAATCTCCTGGACATCCCTTATAATGGAGCGGTCCTCTTTGTTGAGTCCGAGAAGGTCATCACCAAATTGGAGGACGCTGGGAAGGCAGTCAGGACTGTACAGGCCATGTACAGACCAAAATCTGGTTCCTTTCGTAGGAACCAGAATCGTTTTCGTGGCCGCCAACAAAGGCAACAGCCACGTTCCGGCCAGCAACCCAGGGGCAATTTTTGGCTGTAAGAATCAAGCCAGATTCTCCTCGGGCCAGGGCCCGAAGCATTCAAAAGCAGCCCAGCCCGCGGGAGCCAACACCACCACAGCATGACTCCTTCCCGGCCCCCGCCCCTCCTCTGGATCAAAGGGCCCAGCTGGGCCCATCTCATCATCTTCAGGATGGCAGAGGATCACTTCCAATCGTGGGTGTTGCAGTTGGTCGAACGAGGTCACTCTATAGAGTTCCTTGATCACCCGCCATCCAGACCTCCCCTGCTTTCCCGTTACTTGGCTCAGCATGCTCTGCTTATTTAGCAAGAGATCTTGGTCCTCCTACACAAGGAGGCCATAGAACATGTTCCACTGAACCAGAGAGGAAACAGTTACTATTCCCACTTCTTCCTTGTCCCAAAGAAATCGGGATTTGCGCCCGATTTTGGATTTCAACGATCTCAGCAACTTTGTGCTGTACTAGCATTTCCGCATGGTGACCCTGCCGGTCTCATTCCCATGCTCCAAGAGGGCACATGGCTGGTGTCGCTGGATATGCAGGACGCCACTATGGTCTCTCGAGCACACCGCAGATTTCAAGGCGCTCGAGTTTCTTTTGGATGCCACTACCAGTTCCAAGCCTTCCCCTTTGGACTGTCTTCGGCATCTCGGGTGTTCACGAAGTGTATGGCAGTCGTGGTAGCAGCTCTCAGGAGAGGGGGCCACTACGTGTTTCCGTACCTAGATGACTGGCTCCTCATGGCACCCTCACGGGACGCCCTGATGTCCACATTACTGGATACCTGTTCCTTCTTCCTATCGCTGGCATCACCATCAATCAGAAGTCGTGCCTTGTTCCGTCTCAGAACTTGCACTTTATAGGAGCGGTTCTGGACACAATTAGGAAGGCATTCCTTCCCAGGACAGGGTGGAATGCATCAGATCCCTCATAAGGGACATAAAGGAAAAGACTGTACCAGTCCGCACCATCCTTTGCCTGCTCGGACACATGGCGGCTGCCATTGTGACTGTTCCCCTAGCTTGGCTCCATATGCGGGTTACCCAGTGGATGCTGAGAGCACAATGGGAGCAAAAACAGGATCTGCAGCATCCAGTCTGGATCACTAATGCAGTCATCCGAGACTGGCATTGGTGGCTCGTCTCAGACCCCCTCTCGACGGTGGTCCCCTTCACTGCGCCACGTCCTTCAGCGACTCTCTCCATGGACGCCTCGGGGTCCGGATGGGGAGCTCACCTCAATGGGGTCAGGACTTGAGGCTCCTGGATGTCTCTGGAGTCCCATCTTCACATAAATATTCTGGAGATGAGACGCTTTTTATATGCCCTACAGGCATTCAGACTGAGATTCGCCGGGTGCTCTTCTGGTTCAAACAGACAATACCGCGGTGATGTACTATCTCAACAAGGAGGCACTCATTCCTACCCCCTTTACAGGGAGGCTCAGAGGGTTTGGAATTGGGTATTGCAACACGGCTCACACATTATTGCAGTAAATGTTCCCGGGTGTGGACAACACTATCGCAGACAACCTAAGCCAGTCACAGGCCAGGATCCACGAATGGGAACTGCTTCAGGAAGTCTCGGAGGACCTGTTCTACAGATGGGAGACACCAGAATTAGACCTCTTCGCGTCCCCATTCAGCGCAAAACTGCCCAATTTCTGCTCACTGGATCCAGTGCCTGGTGTTTTCTGGCGAGACGCGTTGTCCTCTTGGACGGGCAGGTTCCTCTACGCTTTCCCACCCTTTCCTTTGATCCAGAGGGTTCTATTGAAGCTCCGTCAAGAACAAGCGTGCCTTATTCTAGTAGCACCCTTTTGGCCCAGGCAGATTTGGTTCCCTCTCTTACATCAGCTGGCCCAGGAGACCGGCTTCTTGGTCCATCCGGATCTTCGGTCTCTGAACCTGCATGCCTGACTTCTAAGGACATAGCAGTCCTGAGACACGGGGTCTCTCAGGAAGTTGCGGACGTTCTGGTGGCAGCCAGAAAACCCTCTACTCACGCTACTTATGCCATGAAGTGGGGTAGATTTTATATTTGGGCTCAGGCTCGAGCATTGACCCCATTGGAGTGTTCTGTAAGGTCTATTTTAGACTACCTACTATCTCTCTATGAGGCAGGACTTGCCTGTTTCTCTAAGGTCCATCTGTGCGCTACCGCAAATCATTCTCCAATAGGTCACAGGTCTCTAGCTCAACTAGAGGCTTTTCACACCTTTTTGCGCGGCATCCTGCACTTGAGACCTCCCATCAAAGACCCAGTTCCACCTTGGGATCTTCCTTTTGTTCTAGAGCAGCTGACGCTGCCTCCTTTTGAACCAGCCGCGGATTGCGAGCTGCGTCTCTTCGCTTGGAAGACTCTCCTTTAAGTTGCTGTTACTTCTGCCTGAAGAGTTTGAGCTTGGTTTTTCACAAGGACAAGGTGTCCTTAAGAACAAATCCTAAGTTCCTTCCCAAAGTGGTCTTGGCTGTCGCATTTAACCAGGATATAGACCTACTGGTGTATTACCCGAATCACGGTAACGGGGGAAGCCCTGTTGCACACTTTGGATGTGCATAGGTGCCTCAGATATTATCTGACCAGACCCAAAGCCCATCGTATATTCGACCAGCTCTTTGTTTTCTACGCACAGAGGATGATTGGTGCTTCTGTTTCTAAACAGTTGATTTCTAGATGGCTGGTAAAGTGCATTATGTTTTGTTACCAGAAGTGCAATAAACACTTACCGGGACCGGTGAAGGGTCATTCTACTAGGATGGCGACCTAGAGCACTGTACACACATTCATCAGGCACTACAGTTTGGATATTACCTCTAGGCGCAGAGCTGGTTTTGGCTTGGTGGTCCTTCAGGGACTTTTTGTCCTGAAGCTTGGAGCATTCCTCCTATCCTCCTCCGATAACAACTGGTCCCTTACTGCTTGGGAATCAGTCCTAATGGTGTAAGCTGCTGCAAGAGCTATTTCTCAAAGTAAGATAGTACAGATAATGTAAGAACTTGACCGTAACAGTAGATCTTCGAGAACAGCTCTGCAGGTAGTTTCCCTCCCACCTTGCCCTCTGGAGGTTGTCTTCTGACCTAGTTTCTAGGCTACAGCGCCTTTCGACGCCTTCTGCAAACCTTCCTTTGGAAGCGGATCCTCAGTCTCCCCTTCAGATGTCATTCTTGGGCCAGGAGTCTCCGGCGGGAGAACTGGGGATGCTGGGGGACTGCCCAGTTTTATGTGATGCCTGACGTCGGGGAGGTCCCCCGCTGGATATTGCTAGCTAGAATTTTCCGTGGGGTCCTGGCGCCTGCCGGCTTCAGTCCAATGGTGTAACCTGTTGCAAGAGCTGTTCTCTAAGATCTACTGTTACGGTAAGTTCTTGTGTAACTGTACTTTACGGCCGTGAGGGTACCTCCAGAGGCACTGCAGGACCCTGCTCTTGTTCTGCCAAATCAACCCAGGCCTCCTTCCCCCTCCCACAATTGCCTGACTCCTTGTATGACCCTCCCGTGACCCTGACAGGGGAGGTGGTCAGAGGCCGCTTTTCTCTCTACACTGACGGCTGGCGAGAGATCTCCTGGTGCTCAAAAAGACCAGGGATCTGCGCCCTATTTTGGATCTCAGTGACCTCAACCAGTTTGTGGAATACAAACTGTTCCGGATGGTCACACTGCAGGGTTTGCTACACATGATCCATCAGGGGATTGGCTGGCATCTCTGGACATGCGGGACGCCTATTTCCACATCCTAGTGGCCAAGCCTCACAGGAGGTTTTTCAGATTCCAGTTCCAAGGGAGTCTTTACCAGTTCAGGGTGTTACTCGTCGGCCTGTGCTTTCCCCAGGGGTTTTTACTAAATGCCTGGCGGTGGTTGCGTCGGCCCTCCGAAGGAAAGGGCACTGTTTCTGTGGATTTTTTTTTCTTTCCTCTCTCCGTAACTGGACTGGCTCTTGATGGCACTGTCCAGCTGGCAGCCGTGCACACGATTCTGGACAAATGTTTTCTCTTTGGAAATCTGGGTCTCACCATCAATGCTCCAGAGTTGTCCTTGGTCCCGACCCTGTCCCTCCAGTTCATAGGAGCACTGCTCGATACCACTCAAAGGAATGCCTTCTTTCCACAGGACAGGGCACTTCGCCTTCAAGGCTTGGCACAACACGTCTCGTCCCTCCCAACGGTGCCAGCCAGGACGCTGCTCCCGCTTTTAAACAATATGGCCACATCCATTGTAACAGTCCCTCTAGCCAGACTGCATATGAGAACGGTTCAGTAGACTGAGTACAATGGGATTAAAGAAGGAACAATTTGGACCAACTGGTCTCATTACAGAACCGGTCCGTCGAACTCTGCTGGTGGATGACGTCTCCCTCCCTCGCAGAGGGGAATGCCCTTTCAGAGAACCGCTCCAGATGGTCTTACCAGGACACAGGGCACCTGGTCTGTAGCAGAGGAGAGACTCCACATAAATATTCTGGAAATGAGCAGTCCTTTATACTCTACAGGCTTTGAACACGGCACTTCGCCTGGGACACCACCTTGTCCAGGCGGACAACATGGCAGTGGTGTTTTGCCTCAACAAGCAAGTGGGACTCACTCTTACCCCCTTTGTCGGTAGGCAGTGCAGGTCTGGAACTGGGCCACATCCCACCACCTAGAGGTTTCGGCGGTTACTTTTCCAGGGGTTCAAAACACCCTGGTCGATGCTGTCAGCCGGACTTTGTCCAGAGCGCACGAATGGGCTCCTCTACAGTCTGTCGTAGACTATCTCTTCAACCGATGGGGCAGACAGGAGCTGGACCTCTTTGCATCCCCTACCAATGCAGAGTTGCCCAGTTTTTGCTCACTAGATCCAGGACCTGAAGTTTTCTGGCAAGACGCGTTGTCCCTTCCCTGGAGAGGGAGGTTTCTTTACGCCCCCTCCCCGCTCCTTCAGAAGGTTCTTGAGTTGCAAGCGGAAGGAGCAGTGATGATCCTTGTGGCCCAGACAGATTTTGGTATCCACTGCTGCAACAAGCTTCCGAACTCGATTCCCTTGCCACTGAGCACTCACTTGCTCTCCCAGGACGATGGAACCTTGGTTCATCCAAACCTTCCGTCACTGCATCTCCATGCATGGCTCCTGAGGACCTATCTAAGTCACGCTTTGGGGTCTGACAGGGTTGCAAACGTTCTGGTGGCCACTTGGAAACAATCTTCCAGAGCCACTTATGCCATGAAATGGAAGCGCTTTGCCTCTGGGCTTCTGCCCACTGTTTTGATCCCTTGATCTATCGAGTGAGCTCGATCCCAGATTATCTGATGTCGCTCTTGTACTTGGGCTACTCCTCACATAAAGTGCATTTATGTGCAATTTCTGCTCACCATGCCCCTGTTCAAGGCAGAACTGTGGCACAGTTGGATGTAGCCCACTCTCATGGGCATTCTCCATATGAAGCGCCCATCAGGGACCCCATCCTCCTTGGGACCTTTCTTTCCATGTTGGAAAAGCTCACCTTACCCTCATTTGAACCAATCACAGATTTTGAACTCTCTTTCCTGGAAAGTGTTGTTTTTGGTTGCTGTTACTTCTGCTCGAAGAATTTCCGAGCTTCAGGCTCTGATGCGTAAGGAGCCTTATTTGGTGTTCCACAAGGACCGGATGGCCTTGAGGACTAATACTAAGTTCCTACCAAAGGCGAAGTCCGAGTTGACTATGAATTTGGATACACACCTCCTAGTGTATTATCCCGAACACTTAAACTGGGGGGAGGCTCTTCTCCACACGCTAGATGTTAATCACATTTTGCGTTTCTGTCTCTCCAGAACGAGGGAATTTAGACGTTCTTATCAACTTTTTGTTTCCTTTGTCCCCAGATCCAGGGGGCTCCTGTAACCAGATTTTCTAAATGGTTTAACTGCATTTCATTTTGTTACCAGAAATGACAAACCCTTGCCATGTTTGGTGAAGGGTCACCCCACAAGGGGAGTAGCTGCCTCTTTTGCTGCCCTTAGAAACATGTCTGCAGCTGACATTTGTGCGGCAACCACTTGGAATTCTTTTTTAAAATATGATTTTTATTAATAAATATGAAGACACACAGACAGCATCTCAGTTGCTGCAGTAGACTGCAGTGTAAATGAAATCATAAAGGTGGTGTGATCCAAAAGGATAAAAAAATACTTCTAGGAGTGTGGATATGTTGATCTTTCTTGAGAGGGCTCTTGCAGTAGGTAATTACATATAGGACTGACCGCCGACGGCAGGATATGAAAAAATTCTAGCTATCTGGTCCTGGCGGGACGCCCACGCTCAGGTGACCGGCGTCATCGACATCAGTATAAAGGCGGTCCGCCGACGCCTTCTTAATTCTTTTCCGCCGTCAGCTCGTGCAGCGCATGTTAAGTTCTTGTCGCCAGTCTTGTTACTTCACCGGTTTTTCCGATTAGTTTCAGAATTTTATTCCTCTTTCGTCAGGTGAACATCAGTATATGTCATCCCCTTCAAAGAATAAGTGCGACTCGTGCGGCGCCCAACTGCCTCACAAAGACGGTCACTCCCTCTGTCTCTTCTGTCTATGCCCCGACCACGCGGTCGACAAGTGTCCGCACTGTCTCCGGTTCAACGCGGCCACCCGCAGACGCCAGCAGTCCCTCGAAGCCCACCTCCTCAAAAAGATGTCTGCGATGGAGAAAGAGCTGAGAACTCGGCAGGTGTCGACCTCCTGAAGGGCACAAGAAGCGGACTAAGGAAAGGCCGGGAGAGGCCTCCTCTTCGCGACTCCGGCGGAGTCGCGGGCAAGTAATTCCCTCCGAGATCGCCCGATGGCAGCCTCCAAGGCATTGGAGGAGGCGTTGGCCCGCCCAACGGGTTTGAGTTCGAGCCCGCGGCGCCTCCGGGCAAAGGAGACTCCAGCCCCAACCCGCAGGCCTGCGGCCTACTGGGCGGCACCTCCTTTAAGCCGGACGTCTGCTCCTCCGACGTACGCCGGGAGAAGGCCTCTGACGCTCGACCGTTCAGGGTGGCGCTCGGCAGTGTCTCCCTCGGACCGGGCCTCCCCTCATTCTCTGCCCGCCTCCAATGAGGAACCCCCGAAGCCGGACGCCGGCTCCTGTGGCGTCCGCCGGGACTCGGCCCATAAGCCACACGTCGGCTCCTCCGACGTGCGCCGGGCCTCTGAGCCTATGGCGGAACCTACTGTTTCTGTTGTTCCAGGCTCTCTGCAGCCTTCGCTGCCGTCGGGGGAGCCCCAGTCCCCCCCCCGCCTGACCCTGGGGATTTTTGCCCTCCGTCCCCGGACGAGACTCTGGACCATGGGCTACCGTCTGATCCTCTTCCTGAAGAACCGGATCTGACGTGGGTTCCCCTGATGCCGGTTCCGACACTGGCCCCTCCGCCGGTGGGGGATTTTCCTCTTCCTTCGGGCCCTACACCCCACGGGCCTATCCCAGCTGATCCACCCGTGGAGTACCCGGCTGGGCTGTCTGCTCCGGCAGCTACTCCAGTGCCTGGGTATCCGCCGTCGTATCAGATGCCGGTCTTCCCAGGTCCGCAGTATCCTGCGCCGCCGTACCCTATGCTGACTCCTTCGACGCTGCAGTACACGGCGCCACAGTACCCGACTCCGGGATACCCGCAGCTGGGTTACGGATACTCCCCCTACGGATTTCCTCCGTACAACTATCCCCCTCCTCCTCCTCCACCGCCGCCAGTGGATCTTCAGGAGACTCTTGCTTCTTGGTGGGCTGAGGCCAAGGCTCAGCTCACCAAGGAGATTGAGAGCGTCTTACGGACAGCGGTGCCCAGGCTCCGTCGCCCTAGACGGCACTCTCCTCTCTCCTCCGGATTCCCGGGTTCTGCCCTCTGGGTCCAGAGAGGGGCAGGACACGCGTTCTGGGATCTCTCCCAAGGAACCCGTCCCTCCCCCTAGACGGGTTAGGGAGTCTTACACTGCTTCGGATTCTTCCTTCCCTTCTCTCTTGGACTCCTCGGACGCTTCCGATGGATGTTCCAAGAAAGACGACGAGCCACGCTCTCCGTCCAAGCCCCAGCCAAGGACTCCTCTGGAGGATCCTTCTTTCACGGAGTTGCTCAGGAAGATCCAGGAAGTCCATCAGTGGCATTCCTTGGAACCAGATCCTCAGTGGGTAAAACTCGCCGAACATCTGGACTTGCCCCTTACGGCTCCTGCCTTAGTGCCACCCTGGATCGAGCCTCACGCCCACCTTGTTTCCACTATTTGGAAACAACCGTCGGCTTTAGCCCCACTTCCCAGGAAGTCGAACAGGCTATACCAGGCTCCGGAGGGTGTAGACTTTTTAGACTCTCACCCCCGTGCAGACTCAGATGATTAGCGCCGCTCACGGCCGGTCAGCACACCCGAAACATTTGAGCTAGTCTCCTCCGGATAAGGAATCTTGCCTTCTGGATCAGTATGGAAGGAAGATCTACACTTCTTCCACACTGGGGATTAGGGCCCTGAACTATGTAGCACATATGGGGGATTACCAGAAGACTGTCCTTACCCAGGCGGAATCCAAGATCGACTCTTTGCCGGACTCTCAACTCAAGCAGGAGTTGGCCGACCTGGTCCGTTCTGCTCGTTCGGCCAGTCGTCACATTCTGAGGACGACCTACAACGCAGTGGACACCGCAGGACGGAGCTCTGCGTTCGCCGTAAGTCTTTGGCGTCACACATGGCTCCGTGTGTCAGATCTGGTCCCGGAGGTGCAGTCAGCCATCCAAGAAGCACCTTTCAGGGATTACATAGATACATAGACAGTGTCGGCAGATAAGGGCCTATGGCCCACCTAGTCTGCCCATTTGAGCTTGTAAGTTCAGTTTGTTTTCCTAGAAGTCTGTTTCCCCTTACCCCTGACCTCTAGAATTCCTTTATGTCTATCCCATGCATTCTTAAATCCCGTGATTGTTTCAGTCCCCACCACCTCCTCTGGCAGGGTGTTCCACTTGTCCACTACCCGTTCTGTGAAGAAATTCTTTCTCATGTTTCCTCTGAATCGTCCTCCCTCCAACTTCATCCCATGCCCTCTAGTCCTGAAACATCTTTCGCTTAAAAATAGTGTTTTCCTGCACCCTGTTCCTCCCTGTAAGATACTTGTATGTCTCTATCATATCCCTCTCTCCTCCTCTCCTCCAGGGAGTACATGTTCAGTTCCTTCAACCTGTCTTCATAGGACTTGTGATGCAACCCATGCACCATCTTTGTTGCCCTCCTCTGAACCTTCTCTCACCCTGTCTATGTCCTTACGTAGGTATGGTCTCCAGAACTGTACACTGTACTCCAGGTGGGCCTCACTAGTGTCTTGTATAGCGAATTATGACCTCCTTTTCCTGCTGTGATGCCCTGCCTATACATCCCAGCATCCTATTTGCTTTACCTGATGCCTTGTCACACTGTTTCCTACCTTGAGGTCATCAGAGATGACAACCCCAAGATCCCTTTCCTGCTTGGTGCATGCTATATCCTCACCCCCAACTGATATATTGTGCCAGGGTTTTTGTGCCCCATATGCATTATCTTGCACTTCTTTGCATTGAATTTCAACTGCCAAACCCTTGACCATTCTTCAAGTTTCTGCAGGTCCTTCTCATTCTGTCTACACCTCTGGTGTGTCTACTCTGTTACAGAGCTTTGTGTCATCAGCGAACAGTGAAATTCTGCCTTCTAGATCCTGTGCAATGTCACTGATGAAGATGTTGAATAGGACCGTCCCAGCACTGATCCCTGTGGTACCCACTGGTCACTCTTCCCTCTGTGGAGTGACAGCCATTTACCACCACCTCTGTGTCCTGCCACCCAGCCAGTTACCTACCCACCACACTACTGTCCTGCCCACACCCATATTCCCCAGTTTGTGTAATAGTCTTCTATGTGGCACAGTGTCAAAGGCCTTGCTGAAGTCCAGATAGGCCATGTCCACTGCCCTCCCTGATCCACCTCCCTAGTCACCCAGTCAAAAATTCAATGAGGTTGGTCTGACATGACCTCCCCCTGGTGAAACCATGCTGCCTTGGGTCCTGTAGTCCATTGACAACCAGATGTTCCACCAATCTCTCCTTCAGTAGTGCTTCCATGATCTTTCCCACTACCGAGGTGAGGCTGACTGGTCTGTAGTTCCCTGCTTCCTCTTTGTTCCCACTTTTGTATAAGGGGACTACATCTGCTGTCCTCCAGTCTTTGGGTACCTCCCCTGTTTCCAGTGATTGGCTGAACAGGATAGCCAGAGGTTCAGCCACCACCTCTCTTAGTTCTTTAAGGACCCTGGGGTGCACCCCATCTGGCCCCATTGCTTTATCAGCTCTTATTACTTCCAGTTCCTTCAGGACCCTTTCTCGTGTAAAGGGACTTGTGTCCATTTCTGCACCATTCTCACCCCTTGTACTCCCTTCAGACCCATTACCCCCCTCTTCCTTAGTAAAGACTGAGCAGAAATACCTGTTCAATATGTCAGCTTTATTGTTGTCATCCTCCACGCGGCTCCCATCCTCCCCCTTCAGTCTCACTATCCCTCCCTTTGTCTTTCTTTTTTCACTTATGTACCTGTAAAAGGTTTTGTCCCCTTTACCCACTGATTTTGCAATGTGTTCTTCTGTCTGAGCTTTGGCTTCCCTTACTGACTTCCCTGCCTCCTTTGTTTCTCCTGGTACTTCTCCCTATCCCTTCTGCCTGTGTCTTTTGTATTGCCTGAATGCAATCTTTTGGCTTTCACTTTCTTGCTACCTCTTTGGAAAACCATAATGGTCTCCTCTTCCTTTTCCTCTTGCTAACCTGCTTAATGCTAATTCTGTTGTTCTTATAATCCCCATTTTAAATACTGCCCACTGTTCCTCAACCCCTGATTCCTGTCCCATTCCCTTAATGCCTCTTTCAAGTATCTCCCATTTTCCCAAAGTCTGCCCCTAAAATCCAGGATACGTGTTTTTGTGTGGTTTGGTTCTGCTCTTCTGTGATTTCAAACCACAATGACTGGTAGTCACTGTTACCCAGGTGCTCCCCACTGTTACCCCATCACACTGTCCCTGTTTGTGAGCACAAGGTCCAGTATTGCCTTCTGTCGAGTTGGTTCCATGACCAGTTGCTTGAGGAAGGCACCCTGAAGGAGTCCAGGATAAATCTGTTCTAGTTGATGCTGCTGCTGGGATGCTGCAGTCCACGTCTGGTATATTGAAGTCTCCAACCAGTACTACTCACCCTTGTCTGCCATCCTTTGGATGGCTAGCATCAACTCCCTATCTGTTTCTTCCTCCTGGGCTGGTGGTCTATAGACCACACCTGTGCGGATGGCTGGCCCATTTTCCTTTCCAGCTTAACCCACAGTATCTCTCCCCCATTTTGTTCCTCTTGGATCTGTGTGGCCCTTATGTCAGTTTTCACATACAGTGCCACTCCTCCTCTCTTCCTGCCTGCTCTGTCTCTTCTGAATATGTTGTAGCCAGGTATGTGCTTTTCGGTGGTGATTTGCAGGAGAAGGGGATGGCCCTTAAATCCATTGATTCAATGTACCGTCCCCATCCCCCACAGCGCCGTCCCTTTCGCAGATGCAGCCGGCCTCAAGCGAAACCTCAGGGAAGGCGGGCCACTAAACATCGGGCCCCCGCCACCCAAAAAAGCAACGGGTGCCCCAGCTGCGGCGCTGCCTCACACCACCTGACTCCTTTCCTCTCCCACCGCCTCTGGGACGCCTGGAGGAACCGTAGGAGGAGGTTCTCTCCATCTTCCGGGTTGGGAGAGGATAACTTCGATTCATGGGTGCTTCAGATCATAGCAGAGGGCACTCCATAGAATTTCTGCAGAAACCTCCACGTCACCCCTCTGAATTCGCCTACTTAAGGGACCATCTTCCTTGGTCAGGAGGAAATCTCAGCGCTTTTGCTAAACAGGCTATAGAGCCCGTCCTCCTCACCTCTACAGGACGGGGTACTATTCCCACTTCTTCCTTGTACCAAAGAAGACGGGAGATCTCAGACCTATTCTCGATCTCAGCTTCCTAAACCTGTATGTGGAGTACAAGAGGTTCAGGAAGCTCTTCCTTCAATCCCTTTTGCCCCTGCTTCGGCCGGGCCAATGGTTTTGTGCACTAGATATGCAGGATGCGTACCTGCACATCCCCATTCACCCTTTGCACCGAAAGTACCTCAGGTTTGCGTTCAAGGGAGTCTACTACCAATTCCGGGTGCTCCCATTTGGTCTTTCCTTGGCTCCCTGAGTCTTTACCAAATACCTGGCGGTGGTAGCGGCCCACCTGCGTTCTTTGGGAGCTCAGGTTTTCCCCTACCTGGATGACTGGCTCCTGGCGGCCCCGTCCAGGGAGAAACTCCTGCATTTTCTCTCACCCAGCAGGTTTTCACTGGCCTGGGTATTACCATCAACCATTCCAAGTCTCACCTGGATCCTTCACAGAGGTTCCAATTCATTGGGCAATGCTCACAACTTTGTGCAAAGCCTTTTGCCTCCGGACAGGGGCCTCCTCCAGTCACAGATTTCCTCCATCGGAACACAGGAGGGTCCCGGCGAGGTCAGTGCTCCATCTACTGGGGCTTATGGCGCCGGCCATCCCGACGGTTCCGCGCACGCCTCCACATGAGAATCTCTCAGTGGACTCTTTGATCTCAGTGGGATCAACGAGTAGACTACCTAGATCATCTGGTTCTAATCTCCTCGCCGATGGTAAGAGACTTGCAATGGTGGATGGTTCGAGAGAACCTCTTCCGGGGGTCCCCTTTTTTCATCCTCCCTGATCAGACTCTGACCACGGACGCTTCAGGCGAAGGTTGGGGAGCCCATCTGGGTCCTCACTGAACCCAAAGCCTTTGGTCAAAGTTGGAGATAGTTCTCCACATCAACGTGCTCAAGCTTCGAGCAGTGCTGTATGCGCTCCAGGCCCTTCACCAATACATCCTTCCCGGTCACCTAGCTGTCCAAACGGACAACATGTGCATGGTGTGATACATCAGCAAGCAGGGAGGAACTCGGTCCTACCCGCTGTGCAGGGAAGCGATGAGGGTCTGGGATTGGGCTACTCTCCACAACCTTCACCTCACGGCGATCCATGTTCCGGGAGTCGACAATGTCCTGGCAGACTAAGTCGCTCGTCGGCTCTTCCACACGAGTGGGAATTGGATGAAAAAGTTCTAAAAAGCATCTTTCAGATTTGGGGGACTCCTCAGATAGACCTGTTCGCTTCCTCCCAAAACGCAAAGCTTCCAATCTTTTGCTCGCTCGCTCCAGAGTGAGGTGCTTTCTGGAGCGACGCTCTATTTCTAAGCTGGAAGGACAGATTCGTCTATGCTTTCCCCCAATTCCTCTGGTCCCTTGTGTGCTACAGAAGCTGGCTTTAGGAGGAGCGAGAATGATTCTGATCGCTCCTTTCTGGCCCAGGCAAATCTGGTTCTCTCTTCTACAGCAATACTCAGAGGTTCCTCCTCTTCCTCTTCCTTTATCTCCAGCATTGCTGACCCAGGATCAGGGGACCCTGGTCCATCCGGGACTCAAGTCCCTTCAACTTCATGCATTGCTCCTGCAGACCTAGCTCAATCTCGTTTTGGCGTTTCCCCTAAGGTGGCCGAGATTCTTTTGGAGGCTAGAAAACCCTCCACTAGGTCCACCTACGCCATGAAATGGAAAATATTTTCTATCTGGGCTGCATCCAGGAACGTGGAGCCCTTTTCCTGCCCTGTGACCATTCTGCTTAAGTACATGCGTCATCTTTTCGACCTGGGTCTGTCACTCTTTGAAAGTCCATATGGCGGCTATCTCAGCCTACCCATGTCCCTTTCACTGATGAGGCATTTGCCCAGCTGGAGGTATCCAAAACTTTCCTTAGAGGGTTCCTTCATCTCAGGCCCCCTGTCCGGACTCCAGCTCCGCCCTGGGACTTAAACTTTGTCCTCGAGAAACTTACCCTTCCTCCCTTTGAGCCTGCGGCTTCCGCAGACTTGAAGTTTTTATCGTGGAAGACGCCTTCTTGGTGGCCATTACTGCTCGAGAATTTCCGAGCTCCAGGCCCTGATGTGCAAAATCCTTATTTGATTTTCACAAAGAACTAGTAGCTCTTGCATTTAATCCTAAGTTTCTTCCGAAGGTGGTAGCGAATCTACCTTAAATCAGTCTATTGAATTACCTGCTTTCTTCACGCAGTACTCAATCAGGAAAATACCTGCTCCATACCATGGATGTTCACAGGATTCTGAGATACTACATTGATAGGACAAAGGATCTCAGAAAGACTGATCAGTTGTTCGTCTCTTTCGCTCACAAAAGAGAAGGCAATGCTGTCTCTAAGCAATGCCTATCAAAATGGTTGGCCCATTGCATCACTTTCTTTTATGACGACAAGACCCTCCCGGGTCAAGTCAGAGGTCACTCCACTCGTGGAGTTGCCGCCTCTGCGGCTTGTTTCAAGAACGTGTCTGCGGCAGACATCTTGTTGCCGCCACTTGGACTTCAGTCCATACCTTTACTAAACATTACAGTTTGACATTTCCTCTCGCCAGAGCAGGCTTCGGTTAGTTGTCTTGCAAGGCCTCCTTTCTTGAGACCTGCTAGATTATTTACTACTTTTGGAGTAGTTCCTCCTCCTGGTGCCTTTCATTTGTTCCCGACTGCTTGAGATTCTGTCCTATGTATATTACCTGCAAGAGCCCTCTCTCAGTAAGATAGTAGTTGCGTAAGAACTTACCGTAACAGTAGATCTTGAGAGGGGCTCTTCTGATGAAATATCTATCCCGCTCCATCCCCCCTAGGCTTTTTCAGCTCCTTTCCATTTAGGGAAACATCTGCTTCTCTCGTCCGGGCCTGTATGGAACGAACTGGAAGGCGGGCGTCCGGGACCGCCCTTTATACGGCGTCATTATGGCGCGGTCACCTGACGTGGGGAGGTCCGCCAGGGACCAAGAGCTAGAAATTTTTCCATAGTACCGCCGCCGCCGCGGCCAGTCCTATATGTAATTACCTACTGCAAGAGCCTCTCTCGAAGATCTACTGTTACGGTAAGTTCTTACGTAACTGTACTTTCATTCACACTCTTTGGCATATCCCTATCTGCTTTAAATCTTACTGGAAGTCTTCAAGCTGGCTTCTCCCACCCACCCGGGTAGTATACACCTCTGCTCTGCCCCATGACGCCAGATGTTCCTTTCCGCTGGAAGATTCAGGTTGCCTCCCTCGTGCTCTCACATCTTGTAAGACCTGGCTTTCAAACCTTCGGTTATTCTGAAAATTCGCATTGGAGATTGCAAGTTTGCTGCTTCGATTATGGAAAGAGTCTTCCCCCAGATTTTGTCAGTGCCCTTGTGGCCAGAAAATGTTGTGCACGATCCCCACACCATGTGCGTCTATTGCCTTGGTGTCCACCATGACACCTCAAATGCAATCTCTCGCCTTTCATCCCAACGTCCTTGATGACCGTCTCGCACGCCTGAAGCTGGGGAGGCCGGAGATGGGGAACCCTCCTGTGAAATCCAAGGAGACTCTGTGGGTGGGTTCTGCAACTGCATGATCACCGAGCAATTGGAAAGCATGAAAGAGTTGGAGGAGGAAGTGGCTCGTGCTACAGACACTTCTCTGAGCTTCTTCATTCCGCTCAGCCTGGGCTCCGCCTTCTCTGGTTCCTTCCGAGAGTTGTGCCAGACTCTCCTGACCAAGGGAGAGGTGCCTATGGGCTGCACTTCTCTCTATTCCGTAAGCAGGAAGGGATCCAGGATCATTTTACGTCTTAGCGGAGGCGTTCTTGGGAGCAGGAGAGATCTGATTCCAGGAACATGCAGTCTCGACTTCGATCGAGATTGCTTCTTCAGCCGCTGGCTTTCGGCTTTGTCATCTGGTCAGTCGACCGAATTATTGCTCGATGTTGAAATAGTGATCGGTCTGATATCACCGACACTTCCCTCGTTCGAACCCCCTAATCTGGTCTTTCTAGATGAGACCCTGCCTTCTGGGACTCCCATCAAAGAAGTGGTCCCTGATCCTGGGAAATCATCTGTCCCGCTGGTGTCTCCAGAGTCACCCTGCCCAATCTCGATCGAGGTCTCTGCCCCCCTCAACAGACAGGCTGAGGAAGAGCCATAAACGCTCTAAAGAGGCAACGCCATTCCTCTACCTCCTTGAGTGAAGAGAGGCTCTGGTGCTACAAGGACCTCGTGGCAACCGCTAAACCGGGCACAAGCCAACTCCGGCTTCTACACCGACCATTACCTGGCTTTTGCCTCCTAGGCTGAAGTCAGCTGCTCAGCCCATGGAGCCGGCAAAACCACCAGTTCGGCCCAAAACAGTCTCTCCACCAATTGTGCTGGAACCAGTGCCCAAACAGCCTTTGGGAGGGGCTCCTTCCAAGGAAGATAGACCAGATACTGGGCTTCCCCAGTGATTGTTAGTCACGGTCACTCCGACCACCTCGGCGAGTCAAAGTGACCTGGGTGGTCGGTCGTTATACTCGGATTCAGACATCACTGGCTTGCATTCTCATCCAGGAGATGATGAATCAACCGTTGGCCTACAGACAAAGGAAGATCCCTAGTCTTTTCAAGGATTCTTATCTCTGAATCCACAGGGATGCCCCTGGAGCCAATCCAGAAAATGGCAGAATATCCTCTTATGGACATCCTTGAGGGGATACCCTCATGGAGGCCTTTCCTGTGGCTGAGGCTTTTGTTGGCCCGGACCTAGAACTTTGGCCGCACCCTGCCTTTTGTCCAGCTTCCTCTACCTGCATGGCCTGCAAGTATGCGGTGCTCCGTGGGTCCCTAGCGGGGTTCACAGAGCACCCTTCGCCTAGAGCCTAGTGACCGCATCTGTGTTCAGTGTACTGGCAGTTCTGCCAACACTGACTGATCTCCTGATAGAGTCCAAGCTTTTGGACCATTCAGCCAGGAAGGTCTATGCGGCTTCCTTCTTGGGCCTTCGTCAAGCAAGTTTGGCTATCGTCGTGGCACAGTTCTCATGACCTTTTATGGACACTGGATGAAGTCCTCCCACATCTCCCTGCGGACATGCAGACCACAGTCAAGCAGGTCCGGGATCAAGGCCGAGCATTTGCTAAACAGCAACTTCAGACTGCCCTGGATATTGGGGATTCTTGTGCCCGCTCGATGGCTGCTGCAGTTGCCTCTTGTCACAGGGCTTGGCTGAAGCTCTCCTCCTTCCCGGCGAATACCCAGCACAAACCAGCTGATGTGCACTTCCTAGGGACCGACTTGTTCAGCCCACGAGTGGCCGGTCACATTCAGCGCATTGAGCAGTCCAATGCCACCTTGGACGCTACTTCCAGGGGTTCTTCGGGCAAGAACCAGCAGAAGAAAAATAAATCTTTTTGATATTCTTCCCCTGCTGCTTAGCAGGCTGAAGCTTTGCACCCCCAGGCCCCAGCCGGCCTGCAAAGGAGGCCGAGGTTCAGGTCCTGGAGCCTCCTCCAAGCCTGCTCAGGGGCGAGGGCCATCAACCCCTCTCCCATCACCTCAGCTCTGGGTCCTCCTGTGGGGGCCGGCTCCGCCACTTCCTTTCTGCCTGGCCTGTTGTCACTTCAGACAGGTGAGTTCTTGAAGTGGTTGGTCAGGGACTGCCTCTGAAATTCGAGCAGTACCCTCCAAGCTGAGCCTGCGCCTCTGGAGGAAAGGGTATCCCGCCAGACCCAGTCAGCTCTCGGACAACATCACTGGCTCCTCCTCAAGGCAGTAACTCCAGTGGCGGATCCTCCAGCAGACCCAGACTTTGTCTCCAGGTACCTCCTGGTGCCCAAGTGGACGGGGGCTGCGCCCATTCTAGATCTACACAACCCATATCTCGGGCCACACACTTTTCGGATGGTCATTCTGTCCCAGATCATACACTCCTTGGAGCAAAACATGGGTTCTGTTCACTGGATCTGCAGGACGCGTCTTTCATGTCCCAGTCCATCTGTCCCATCAGCAGTTCCTCCGCTCAGAGTCGAAGGGACCCTGTATAAATTCCGAGCGATGCCGTTCAGCCTGTCATCAGTCCCATGGGTCTTCACCAAATGCATTGCAGTGGTGGCGGCCCATCGTGGGGGGAGGGGGATTTATCATTACCTCGACGATTGCCTTCTAGCAGGTTCCACACAACAGGAGGTGGAGAGGTCCAGGGACCAGGCCCTCCAGACCTGCTCCCAACTCTGCCTCCTGATCAACAAGGCCAAGTCAGAACTCGTGCCTTCTTGGGTGATGGGCTTCATCGGGGCAGAGCTTGGCTCCTGGAGGACAGGGCAGAGGTTCTTTCCCTCCTTTGCCCAATCATTTCTGGTTGGGCAATTGCGCCCTGCCCGGGACTTTTTGCGCCTTCAGAGTTGCGTGGTGGTGTGCATCTCAGTGGTCCGTTGAGCCCGGTTGCACTTGTGCCCCCTCCAAAGGGAGCTGGCTGCCCAGTGGACTCAGCGCCAAGGTCATTTTGACCATCTGATTACTGTAACGCAGAAGCGGTGGGATACTCTTCAGTGGTGGACCACCCCAGACCAGTTGCAGGAAGGGACACAGTTTGTCCACCCCGAGCAGACTGTCGTCCTCACAAAGATGCCTCTCTCATGGGCTGGGGAGTCCACATGGGGGACAAAAGGGCTCTGGACTCCTGAGGAGTACCGATGCCACATCAACCTGTTGGAGCTCAGAGCGGTCAGACTGGCATCGTCGGCTTTCGCGCCTCAGCTCCGGGGTCAAATGGTTGAAGTACAGCTGGACAATACCATGACCATGTACTACCTCAACAAACAGGGCAGCATGCCTTCCCTCCATTTCCCTTGATCCTCAAGGTGAGGAGGGACAAGGCGAAGGTGATCCTGGTAGCCCCAGACTGGCCGTGCCAGTTCTGGTACCCAGATCTCCTCAGCTGCAGGCCCTAGGAGCGGCTTCCAACATGCCCGGACTTGATATCACTCAATCAGGAGAAGGTATTCCATCCGGACCTTCAATCCCTGCACCTCACAGCTTGCTTCCTGAGCGGCTAGAGTTCCATACTTTGGGTCTTTCCGAAGATGTCTACACCATGATGGAGGCATCCAGAAAGGAATCGACCAGGAAATGTTATGTCTTCAAATGGAAAAGGTTTTCCATTTGGTGTCTGGGCAAAGGCCTGGACCCTCTGTCCTGTTCAGTGGCTAACATTCTCTACTACCTTTGGTCTTTGTCCAAAGGTGGTCTTCAGTCATTGACCCTTGGGGTGCACCTGGCAGTCATCTCTGCTTACTGGGCACGGGCTGGTCAGCCGACGGCACAGGAGGCAGTGATCGGGCGCTTCTTCAAAGGCCTGGGTCACACATCCCCTCCGTTGCTTGAACCTCCACATCCATATGATCTGGCTAAGCTCATGGCAAGCCATTCGAACCAGTGCACAAGTGTTCCTTGTCACACTTGTCGGTGGAAGACTGCCTTCCTGGTGGCTATTACGTCTGCCAGAAGGGCAGGGTGCTCCAGGCGCTTTTGGTGGACTCCCCTTGTCTGGTCTTCCACAGGGATAAGGTTATCCTACGCCCCCTCCTGAAATTTCTTCCCAAGGTGGTATCATTTTCACCTTAACCAGGTGTTAACTCTGCTGGTATACTACCCCATTTACACCTTGGAGGCCGAATACAGGCTCCATACTTTGGACCTGAGACGTGCTCTGCTATTATAAGGAGAGGACAGTGGAAATTCGGGGAGAGGTTCGCCAGCTATTTGTCACCTACGCTGAAGCCATTTCTGGCAGACCTGCAGCAAAGTGGACTATTGCAAGGTGGATTGCACCCTACATTAGTCTGTGCTCTGAGTTGGCGGGCATGGAGCCACCCAGAGGGGTAAGAGTTCTACCTGCCATACCGCCGCATCAGTGACTGCTTCCAGGGATATCCCTATCCAGGAAATCTGCCAGGCTGTTACCTGGTAGTCAGCAAATACCTTCATCACCCACTACCACATCGACCTTGAGTCACGCCGAGATGCTGGTTTTGGGCTCTGTTCTCAGTCTGTTTCCTAAGTAAGGGGTGCACGCGTTGCCTCCCTCCTCCTGGAGAACTGCTAGGAGTCTGCCAAAGAGTGTGGCTGAACATATGCACAATACTAGAAAAAACTGTTCTAGGAGCGTGGATATGTTGCTCATCCACACTTTTTGGTATGTCCCTTTCTCTTTAAATCTTGCCGGAAAGTCTTCAAGCTGGCTTCTCCCACCCACCTGGATGATAAATACCTTGGCTCCGCCCTATGTCACCAGATCTTCCTTTCTGCTGGAAGAAGCAGGTTCCCTAGTGCGAAGTCTAGCCATCGTAGGCCCTGGAGTCGCATCGTCTGTTTTTACGGAATTTATCTCAAACTCGTCAGAGTTTTCAATTCCGATAATAGCGCATCGGATATGGAGGACAAGTTGTCCCCTCTTTTCGCCGGTGAATGTGCGGCCAAAAAATGTTGCACTCCGATCCCCACCTTACCTGTGTGTACTGCCAACGTGTCGGTCATGACACCGCCACCTGTACCTTTTGCTTGGCTTTCCATCCCAACGTCCTTGACGACCGCATGGCACGCCTTAAGCTGGGGAGACTGGAGAAAAGAACCCGCCAGTGAAATGGAAAGAAGCGAATTGGGCGGTGTCCGCAGCCACGGGATCCGCCGAGCAGCTAGAGCAGATGAAGGCCTTAGAAGAAGCTGCCCAAGCTCCGGCCAGCCGAAGTGTTTTTTTGTGCCTCTCATCCTCTGTTCTTCCTTCACAGGTTCCTTCAGGGAGATGTGCCAGTCTCTGCCGACCAGGGGCGAGGCGCCGTCTCGCTCACACTCCTCCCGCCCTCGGAAGAGGGACAAGGATCCAACGTCTTGGAAAAGGAGACGTTCCTGCGACCGAGAGAGGCCGGAGTCCCAGGACACTGCGACCTTGACTTCGGTCGAGATCGCTTCCTCTGCTGCTGGCTTCACTGATCTTCCATCTGGCCAGGCAGAGACCGAGGAATCTGCTGATCTGGCCGAGATTGTGTTGAGCTAATTTTGCAAATCCGGTTGACGATTCCTTAGAGTGGATGGCGAGACACTTCTTCGGGTGTCCCCATCAAGGAATTGATCCAGAGACTCTATTTTACTGACAGTTTCTCCTTGTGGAAAACCAAAGAAAGACACCGACATTCAAAAAAGAGGTGCCGTCAGAGGTCATCCGCCTCTGACGAGGAGAGGCTTCAACAGAAACTCCGATATGAGTAGCTTATGTGGCAACAGCTGATTTTGGCTGGATAGAAGCCAGCTACGCCAGCCATTACTTGGCCTGCACCTCAAGGGCCGACACCGACCCCTTCAGAGCCAAAATCTTCGGTTCCTCCACCTGTGGGGCCGGCCGTTATTCCTAAGCCCATACCGGTCTCACCACCGAGGAGTCACTCTCGGAAGGCCTGGAGGAAGGTCCTTCCTCCTTTTAGGGCATACTCCGCCTTATTTCAGATTCCACTGGAATGCCCCTGAAGTCTAGCCAGAAAAAGGCGGAGTACCCCTTTACGGATATCCTTAAGGGGGGGATACCCCGATGGAGGACTTCCCAGTGGCGGAAGCCATTACTGGTCCAGCCTTGAGCTTGGCAGCGTCCAGCCTCCTGCCCAACACAGTCTGCCCATATGGCCCGTAAGTATGCGGTGCCTTTGACCGGGCTTCTCGGAACATCCCTCTGCTGAGACCCTGGTGACTGCTTCCATGTTTAGACGTTCTGGTAGCTCTGCAGACACCGACCGACCTCTGGACAAGGAGTCCAAGAACATGGACCACTCTGCCTGTAAGGTCTACGCAGCCTTTTCTTAGGGCTTTGTCAGGCCAGTTCGGCTGTGATCATGGCACGCTTCTCCCATTGCCCTCCTCGGGTCACTGGATGAAGTACTTTCTCACCTCCCCGCAAACATGCAGACCACGGTAAAGCAAGTCCATGATCAGGGCCATGCCGTCGCCAAACAGCAGCTCCAGATGGCCCTGGACATCAGGGATTCTTGTGCCCGCTCTTTAGCAGCTGCAGTGGTCACCCGCAGCAGAGCTTGGCTGCGGTTATCCTCCTTTCCGGCGGATACCCAGCACAAGTTAGCTGATGTGCCTTTCCTTGGTACCGACTTGTTCAGCCCAGGAGTGGCAGGCCACCTTCAGAATATTGAACAGTCCAATGCCACCTTGGATGCCACTTCTGCTAAGGGTTCCTTGGGCAAGAACCAGCAGAAGAGGAAGCCATTTCAGCAGCCCTCCTATGAAGGAGGTCAACAGCAGGCTCAGGCTTGGTGCCCTAGACCCAAGCAGGGCCCTCAGCATCCCCGTAAAGGAGGCAGAGGCGCTGGTCCAGGAGCTTCCTCCTCTAAGCCTGCTCAGTGACGGGTTGGGGGTTGCCACCCCTACTCCCATCACGCCTGCCCTGGGTCCTCCCATGGGGGGGTCAGCTCTGCCACTTTCTTTTCGCCTGGTCCGATATCGACTTCGGACAGGTGAGTTCTAGAAGTAGTCGGGCAGGCACTGCCTCTGGAGTTTGAGCAGTACACACCCAGCTGAGCCCGTGCCCCTCTGGAGGAAAGGATCTCTGCTCGCATGCAGTCGGCTCTTTGGGACGACATAGCTCAGTTCCTCTGCAAGGAGGCAGTAACTCCAGTGCCTTGATCTGCCTGTAGACCCAGGCTTTGTATCCAGGTACTCTCCTGGTGCCCACGAGTGGGGGTTGGCCCCCCTTCCTAGATCTCCACGACCTGAATCAGTATCTCTGGTCTCGCACCTTCCAGATGGTAACTCTGAACCAGATCATACCATCCCTGGAGAGAAATATGTGGTTTTGTTCTCTGGATCTGCAGGACGTGTTCTTTCACGTCACAGTCCATCCCACCAGCGGTTCCTCCGCTTCAGGGTCAAGGGGACCCTGTATGAGTTCCGAGCCATGCCGTTCGGCCTGTCATTGGCCCCGCGGGTCTTCAAGTGCATTGTAGTGGTGGCAGCCCATCTTTAGCGTTGGAGTTCAAATCTTCCCTTATCTCGACTGGCTTCTTGCGGGTTCCTTCCTTCAGGAGGTGGAGATATCCAGGGATCTGGCTCTCAGAACCTGCTCTCAGCTTGGCCTACTGATCAACGAGGCAAAGTTGGAACTCATGCCGTCTCAGGTGATGGGCTTCATTGGGGCAGAGCTTGACTCTTGTCAAGCCAGAGCCTGGCTCCCGTCAGACAGGGCGGAGGAACTTTCCTCCTTTGCCCGATCATTTCTGGTTGGGCTCTTGTGTCCTGCCCGGGACTTTCTGCGCCTTCTGAATTACATGGCGGCGTGCACCTCAGTGGTCTGTTGGGCCAGGTGGCACATGCGCCCCCTCCAATGGGAGCTGGCCGTCCAGTGGACTCGGCGCCATGGTCAATTCGACCAGCTGATCACGGTAACACAGATGTGGGACGCTCTCCAATGGTGGACCGTCGCAGGAAGAGATCCCGTTCACCCCGAGCAGACGGTCGTCCTCACGACCGATGCCTCTCATGGGCTGGGGAGCCCACATGGGGGACAACAGGGCCCACGGGTTCTGGAGTCCTGATGCCACATTAACCTTTGGGAGCTCAGAGCAGTCAAGACTGGCACTGTCAGCCCTTGCTCCTCAGCTCCGGTGTCAAGTGGTTCAAGTCCAGACTGACAATACCACGCACCATGTACTACCTCAAGAAACAGGGTGGCACGCACTGCCGTCTGCTATCTGAGGCGCCCACATCTGGACCCTCGTCCAGCCGGGTTCGAGGCTGGATCTCCTAGCCATCCATGTGGCAGGAGTCTCAACCAACTGGTGGATGCTCTCAGCCACCTGGGCCAGACATCCCACGACTGGTCCCTCCATCCAGAGGTAGCTTACAGTCTGTTCTCCCATTGGGGCAAACTGTTGGTGGACCTGTTTGCCTCCAGGAGAATGTGAAACAAGTCTGTACCATCCTCCCACACCCGCAGGGGCTCGCTGCAGGGGAATGCCTTTTCAAGGCCGTGGACCCCAGGCCTCCTCTGCGCCTTCCCTCCATTTTCCTTGATCCACAAGGTGTTAGTCAAGGTGAGGAGGGACGAGGCAAAGGTGATTCTGGTAGCCCCGGATTGGCCGCACCAATTCTGGTACCCAGATCCCCTTGTCCCCAGCTGCAGGCTCCCGGAGCGGCTTTGCACACGCCTGGACGTGATGATATTAAACCTTGGGAAGGTCTTCCATTCGGACCTTCAGTTCCTGCACCTCACAGCCTGGTACCTGAGCGGCTAGAGTTCCAGGCTCTAGGTCTTTCCGAGGATGTCTACACTGTGGTTGAGGTATCTCACAAGGAATCTACCAGGAAATATTATGCCTTCAAATAGAAGAGATTTTCCATTTGGTGTCAGGGTAAGAGTCTGGACCCCTTATCCTGCTCTGTGGCTAACATTCTAGACTACCTTTGGTCTCTCTCCAAAGGGGGTTTGCGGTTCTCGACCCAGAGGGTGCACCTTGCAGCCATTTCTGCTTACCGGGCACGAGCCGGTCAGCCGACATTGGCACAGGCGACAGTGGTTGAGCGTTTCTTCAAAGGCCTGGATCACATATCCCCTCTGGTGCATGAACCTCCACCTCCATGGGATCTCTTGCTGGTTTTGGCAAAGCTCATGGGCAAGCCATTCGAAGCCATGCACAAGTGTGAGCTCTCACACTTGTCGTGGAAGACTGACTTCCTGGTGGCTATCACGTCAGCCAGAAGGATAGGGGAGCTCCAGATGCTTTCGGTGGACTCCCCTTATCTGGTCTTTCACAGGGACAAAGTTGTCCTGCGCCCCACCGAAAATTCCTTTCAAAGGTGGTCTCAGTTTCACCTTAATCAGGTGTCGACTCTGCCGGTATACTACCCTAACTACACCTCGGATGCAGAGTACAGGCTCCATACTCTGGACCTGAGAAGTGCTCTCTCCTACTATAAGGAAAGAATGGCAGAAATTCATGGAGAGGTTCGCCAGCTGTTTGTCACCTACGCTGAAGCCGCTTCCTGCAGATCTGCAGCCAAACGGACCATTGCAAGATGGATCACATCATGCATAGGTCTGTGCTATGAGTTGGCAGGCAAGGAGCCTCCCAGAGGTTAAGAGCTCATTCTCCACCGCCATACGGCTGCATTCATCGCTTCTTCCAGGGATATCCCTATCCAGGAAATCCTGTCAGGCTGCTACCTGGAAGTCGGCAAACACCTTTATTTCCCACTACCACACGACCTTGAATCATGCTGGTTTGGGGCCTCTGTTCTCCAGTCTGTTTCCTAAGTAGGTGTGCACTTGCCTCCCTCCTCCCAGAGAACTGCTAGAGTCTGCCAAAGAGTGTGGATCAACAACATATCCACGCTCTAGAAGAACAGGTTACTCACCTGTACCAGTAGTTCTAGGAGTGGTAAATGTTCATCCACATGCACCCACCCAACCTCCCCGGCTTTAGGTGCATCACCTTGCTTCCAGCTGGCTAAGATCTGGCGTTATGGGACGGAGCCGAGGTATTTACCACCTAGGAGGGTGGGAGGAGCCAGCTTGAAGACTTCTGGCAATATTTAAAGTCGAAGGGGGCATGCCAGTGTGTGTGGATGAACGACATACACCTCTCCTAGAACTACTGTTCTAGGGACATGGATATGTTGATCTTACTTGAGACACAGCTTTGCAGCAGGTTACACCATTAGGACTGAAGCGGCAGGCGTCAGGACCCGGAAAACTCTAGCTAGCTATCTTAATGAGGACCGCCTCCTCACGTCAGGCGTGGTACATAAGAGCGGTCCATCGAATCAGTTCTTTCCCCCGTCGACTTGCATGTCTCGACCCTTCGGTTCAGCTCTAGCGCGCGGCGTGGTTAAGTTCTTTCCTACGGGAAATTTGGTTCTACAAGCAAGTTTTGCTGATGTCCTCCGACCGCTGGTCGCTCTTCCAAGTGTGCTTGCGGAAACAGATCCCTCAGGACCCCCACACAGCCTGCATCCGGTGCCTTGGCCCAGACCACGATACCGGGCCTGCTCCTTCTGCCAGGGGTTTAACAGTAGAACCGGATCCGACGTCAGAAGGCCCTTCAGGCTTTCTTACTGGAAGAAAAGCTAAGACCATGTCTTCCAAGGGGAATCCACTAAAAGACCCACAAGCACGCTTGAGAAACGAAGGAGAAGGCCCTTCCAGGTCCCCTCCAGGGCTTCGGACTCGCAGCTCCGGTTCCAGGTCCGACCGCCCCCTCCAGGGCCAGCTCTCAGCCTCCCCGCTGCGGTCAGGAAATCCTCTCTCAGGCCAAGTCCACCAGGCGGCCTCGTCTTCGTCCTCCAGGGCCTTGCTGAAGTCTGGGGATCGCCATCACCATCATGTCGGGTTCCGCCCGCCGGAACCCGGCGTCAGGTCAACTTCCTTGCCTCCCCGGCGTTGGAGCTTACTTCTTTGAAGAGACCTCAGGATCCGACACCGATGCGTCCGTCGTCGTCCTCTCGCCATACATCCCTGGAGCCGTCGCCGGCCAAGCCAACACCTCAGCGGACGCCGGTAGGGGGGCCGGCGCCGCTCCTCCTGAGAAGAGAGCCCTGACGCCTCCGACCAACGTCTGTCAGGAGACCTTAACCGAGGAAGAAGTGACGCAGCCAGAGGACCAGACGGGCGACCCCGGTCTTGTCGAGACGCCCAGGGAACCCTCGTCGGGACCCGATGACCGTCCACCGGCGCCCGGACCGTCGTCTGGCCTTTCTTTAGCGGATGTGAAGGACCTCTTCACTTACTGGTGGGACACCATAAAGAAGGACATGGTTCCTACTCCTCCTCCTCTTCCTCCTACACCTCCGGTTCCTGCACCCCCGCCATCGGGGGCTGCAGACTGCTTACCTCCTCCCGGAGTACGGAACTCTCCCAGGGGGAGACCAGACAAACGGAGACCTCCGTCTAAATCCTCTTTAGGTCACCCAGCCCCAAGAGACCCAGGAGACACAGACGATCGCCTTCGACGGAGGCCACGGGATCAGAGTTCTCAACATCTAGATCCCCATCTCCCCTCTCCATCCCTTCTCCGGACCCACGTGAGATGCCGAAGTCTCCTCCGGATGACCCTTCGTTCTCGGATATTATGAGGCACATCCAAGAGAACATGGGATGGGATGCGGAAGAGCTAGACCCGGAAAGGATACGCCTTGCCAGATATCTTCGGCAGAAGGACCCCAAGCCTGTGGTGGTGCCACCCTTGGTTGACACTTTCGTGGACGTCACCAAGGCAGCGTGGAAGCGTCCACATTCGCTCCCGGCGATGCCGAAGAAAGCTGATCGCTTGTACAAGGCTCCTAGAGAAGACCAGTACTTGACTCAGCAGCCTCAGGCCGACTCTCTGGTCATCACAGCCTCACATGACCGGTCCCAGAGACCGCAACATCTGAGCACCCTGCCACCGGACCCAGAGTCCAAGCAGTTGGACGCTATGGGTAGGGGCACGTATGCTTCCGCTACTTGCGCCATCAGATCCTTGAATTATTTGACCCACATGGTTCAGCTCCAAAATGCCTTGTGGGAACAGGGTCTGGAAGCGGCTGAAAAACTGCCGGAAGGTGGGCAGAAGGAGGAGATGCTTCAGCTCCTCCGTACAGGTTCGGACATGGGAACCCAAGTGCTACGAGCCGCGTACTCCTCGGCCCGAGCAGCAGCTTCTGGCGTATGCCTCCGGAGGCACTCTTGGTTACGCGTCTCCGGCTTTACCCCGGACATCCAGAAGAATATCATGGACGCTGCATTCGAGGGAGAAGTCTTGTTTGGTAAACCTTCAGAGAAGATTACTAGACTTCAAGAGGCCGGGAAGGCGGTGAGGTCGGTCCAGGCCATGTACCGACCCAGGCTTAGTTCCTTTCGTAGGAACCAAAGCCGGATTCGTGGACGGATGCAGAGGCAGCAGTCCTGCTCCGCTCCACAACAGAGGGGCTCCGGTTTTTGTAGAGCCGAGGGGAAACAGCCCGTGGACCGAAGCCAGCGATTCTAAGCGGCCCAGCCAGCGGGCCCTCAGCCGCCACAGCCTGACTCCTTTCCGCCCCGCCCCTCAGGATCAACGGAAATCATGGTCGGGGTCGACATAACTTTCTGCCGGATGGCAGGCTATAACCACCGACAGGTGGGTTCTTCAGTTGGTTGGAAGAGGCCACTATATAGAATTCGAAAAGCCACCCCGAGGCCTCCTTTGCTCTCCCGATATCCGGTCAGCACAAATCTCTATGGCAAGAAGTACTCGCGATATTGCAAAAGGATGATAGAGTACGTCCCGGAGAACCAGAGAGGACAAGGATATTATTCCACTTCTTCCTGGTTCCAAAGAAAACAGGGACCTCCGTCCGATTTTTTGACCTCAGCGACATAACGTGTCGGTCGCCTACAAGAGATTCCGCATGGTGACTCTTCCGGTCTTATTCCCATGCTGAAACAAGATGCCTTCTTAGCGCCTCTAGACATACAGGACGATACCTGCATATCCCTATAGCTCAGGCGCACAAGAGGTTCCTGCGCTTCGAGTTCCTCGACCACCACCTTCAATTCCGAGCCCTACCATTCGGACTGTCATCCGCACCCAGGGTCTTTACCAAGTGCATGGCAGTCGTGGCAGCGTCTCTAAGGAGACAGGGCCATTATGTGTTCCCGTACCTGGATGATTGGCTTCTCATGGCCGCCTCCAGAGAGGTGTTGTTACGTGCAATCAGAGCACCCAGGTCCTGTTCCGATCTCTGGGCATCTTAATCAACCATGAGAAGTCTCTCCTGGTACCGTCGCAGAAGCTGCAATTTATAGGCGCAGTACTGGACACCGTTCAGGGAAGAGCTTTTCTTCCAGACGACAGAGCGGAGCGCATCAGATCCCTCATCAGGGAGCTATCGTCGAACAAGACCGTCCCTGCCAGGTCGGTCCTTCGCTTGCTGTGACACATGGCTGTGGCCATTCCTACCGTCCCTTTCTAAGGCTCCACATGCGGGTAACTCAGTGGATGCTCAAGGTGCAATGGGATCAAAGGCAAGACCACATGCAGCATCCGTCAGAATCATGAACACCGTGATTCGAGACTGGCAGTGGTGGCTAGACCCAGGGTCGCTCTCCACGGGCGTCCTGTTTGTAGCGCCGTCCCCGGAGGTAATCCTCACCACAGACGCCTCGGGTCTAGGGTGGGGGGCACACCTGGACGGGGTGAAGTCCCAGGGTACGTGGTCCCCTCTGGAGGCTCATCTCCATATCAATGTTCCAGAGATGAGGGCGGTCCTGTATGCCCTGCAGGCCTTTCAGTCAGAAATCCCGCCGAGTACTCTCCTGCTTCAGACAGACAACACGGCGGTGATGTATTACCTCAACAAACAAGGAGGCGCACACTCTTACCCACTTTGCAGGGAGGCCATGAGGTGTGGGATTGGGTAATCCGACACGCGCGAATCTGATCACTGTACATGTTCCCGGGTGGACAACACGATTGCAGACGGCCTGAGTCGCCTCCAGGCCAGAGTCCACGAGTGGGAACTTCTTCAAGAGGTAGCAGAGGATCTGTTTTTCGATGAGGAACTCCAGAGTTGGACTTGTTCGCATCCCATCCAACGAAAACTGCCCAATTTTTGCTCGCTAGATCCAGGGCCTGGTGTTTTCTGGCGAGACGCGTTGTCCCTCTCCTGGGTGGACAGATTCCTCTACGCTTTCCCTCCCTTCCTGTTGATCCATAGAGTTCTTCTCAAACTACGCAGGGAGCATGCAACAATGATCCTGGTGGCCCCTTTCTGGCCCAGACAGATCTGGTTCCCCTTGCTAATTCAGCTATCCCGGGAACCTCCGCTCCCGTTGCCGTTCAGCTCCCATCTCTTGTCTCAGGAGGAAGGTTCACTGGTCCACCCGGACTTACGCTCACTGAACCTGCATGCATGGCTCCTAGAGACATAGCATCTTGCATCCACGGTCTCGCAAGAGTTGGGAAGTTCTTTCTGCAGCCAGAAAGCTGACAGCGATCGGCGTATGCCATGAAATGGCGCCGTTTTTGTTTATAGTCATGAGCACGCGATTTTTCCCTTTAGGTTGCCCGTGGTAGTGGTGTTGGACTACCTGCTCTCCTCTTCGTTCGGGTCTAGCCTACTCCTCTATCAAGGTGCACCTTTGTGCCATCTCTGCCTACCACCTTCCGGTGGGACCATTGAAGTATGGCACAATTGGGCGCTTCTCTAGAATTTTTGAGAGGGGTGTTACACCTTAAGCCACCCATTAAAGACCCAGTGCCTCCATGGGATTTGCTCTGTGTCCTGGAACAACTCACGCTCCACCCCTTCGAACCTGCCGCGGATTGCGAGCTACATTTTCTGTCGTGGAAAACGCTATTTTTGGTTGCTGCTACTTCAGCGAGAAGAATTTCTGAGCTTCACGCTCTCATGTGCAAAGAGCCTTATTTAATTTTCCACTGGGACAGAGTATCCCTGAGGACGAATCCTAAATTTTTGCCTAAGGTGGTTTCTTCACTCACTCTAAATCAGGACATTGACCTGCCGGTGAACTACTCGAATAGAGGAGAGGCTCTGCTTCACACCCTGGATGTTCACGCGAGCCTCGAGGTATTACCTCAACAGAACTAAACTTTTGTAGTTCTGAGCAACTTTTCGCTTCCTTTTCTGAGAGGATGATGGGCCAACCTGTATCCAAACAGTCCCTGTCTCGCTGGCTTGTCCAATGTATTTCATTCTGTTATGAGCTCAAACAGAAGCCCCTCCCGGGTTCAGTCCGGGGTCATTCCACTAGGGGCGTGGCCACCTCCTTTGCAGCACTCCGAAACGTCTCCACTTCTGCCATATGTGCTGCAGCCACTTGGAGCTCTGTGCATACATTTATCAGGCATTATAGCCTGGACATCGCCTCTCGGCGAAGAGCGATTCGGCCTGGCGGTGCTACAGGGTCTCCTGTCCTAGATTCAGGACCTGGAATGTATTTCCTATTTTCCTCCTCCCGGAATTTTTGGCAGCGTTACAGCTTGGAAATCCGTCCTAATGGTGTAACCTGCTGCAGAGCTGTGTCTCGAAGTAAGATAGTACAGTTACGTAAGAACTTACCGTAACAGTAGATCTTAGAGAACAGCTCTTGCAGCAGGTACCTTCCCGCCCACCTTCCCCCTTGGAAGAAGCATGGCTTTAGCCTTTATCAACAGGAAATTTTTCCCGTTTTTCTTCTGACGGTGGATCCTTGGTCTCCCATTCTGATGTCAGCCTGCGGCCGGAAGTCTCCAGCGGGAGAACTGGGGAATCTGGCGGGACCGCCCCCTTATGTACTACGTCTGACGTCGGAGGCGGGACCGACGTCTCGAGTGGTCCTGCTGAAGATAGCTAGCTAGAGTTTTCTGTGGGGTCCTGGCGCCTGCTGGCTTCAGTCCTAATGGTGTAACCTGCTGCAAGAGCTGTTCTCGAAGATCTGCTGTTACGGTAAGTTCTTCATTTAACTATACTTTCATCCACACTGTCTGGCAGGTTCCTTGCCGCTTTAAATCTTGCCGGAAGGTCATCAAGCTGGCTCCTCCCACCCACCCGGGTGGTAAAACTCTCGGCTCCGCCCCATGACACCGGGTCTTCTTTACTGCTTGGAAGCTCAGGTTCCCTCCTTAACGCTCTGCGTGTAGATTGGATCCTAATTCTTTGGTTCGCCCGAAACTTATTTTAAAATTTTCAAGACTTCGGTCAAGTTTCTCCCTCGTGGCTGTGATGGACAAATCGACTCCCAGATTTCGGCGGTGCCCTTGTGGGCAGAAGATATCCAGGATGGACCCGCACTCCATGTGCGTCTACTTCCTCGGCCTAGAACATGACCGCGAGGCCTCGGAGGAGTTATGCCGTTGGATTTTCGGCCAGCGTCCTGGAAGACCCGCTGCCCTGTTACAGCTTGGGCGCCCTGAGAAGCGCTACCCGCCAGTTAAGTCGAAAGAGGCCCATTGGGCGGTTACCGTGGCGGCTGGCTCGGCTGAGCAACTCGAGCAGATGATCACCCTCCAGGAGGAGGCGGCACAGGCCACATCATCCTCTTTCTTGGTCGCGGCATTTATCCTGCTCTCACTGGGTACCTCATATTCAGCTTCTTTCAAGGAGCTTTGCCAGTCCCTTTCCACGAAGGGAGAGGGGCCATCGGGACATTCCTCTCGGTCCAAAAAGAAGGACTCAAAGGTTAAGTCCCATCGTCGGCATTCGTGGGAGCGGGAGAGGTCCCCTTCCCTGGACAGTCGACACTCTGCTTCAGTCAAGGTTGCGGCTAAGGCCTCTGGCTTCACGCTGTCCCCGTCAGGTCAGCAGGCCGAGACACCCGTTGACGCGGTCGAGATTTTTCTCGACCCGTCGGACAGGCTGACGACCCTTCTTCACGGTTCCCCGGTGGAGACGAGGACTTCAGCCTGCTCTCTGGTGCCGCAGTCCCAGTTAAGGCTTCCGAGCCGAGGGAAGAGCGCGTGTGCCCGCCCCTTCCCAGACCTGTCCTTGGAAACGCCAAGGATCTCTGTCTCTGAGATCGTCTCAGTCCAGCCAATCCCGCCGACATCGGCTGTCTCGGCACTGAAGTAAGCAGCGCCGCCGCTCGTCCTAGTCTTCCTCCTCTGGAGAGGAGAGGCTTTGGCGCAAGTTGCGTCAATGCTACGAGGACCTGATGTGGCAGCAGTTACTTCTGTCCGGGAACAAGCCGTCGCTTTCCCCGGCCATCAAGTGGCTGTCACCCGAGCGGCCGAAACAACCCCTCACTGTAGCAGAAGTGCCCAAGGTCACCTGCAGCCAAGTGGACGATAGGCAGGTGGGTCACCTCCTGCATAGATCTCTGCTATAGGTTGGCAGGCATGGAGCTTCCCAGAGGGATAAGAGCTCATTCTACGCGCCATACCGCTGCATTGGTGGCTGCTTCCAGGGATGTCCCTATCCAGGAAATCTGCAGGGCTGCTATTTGGAAGTCAGCACACACCTTCATGACCCACTACCACATCGACCTTTAGTCACGCCAAGATGCTGGTTTTGGGGCCTCGGTTCTCCAGTCTTTATTTCCCAAGTAGGAGGTGTGTGCCTTGCCTCCCTCCTCCCGGAGAACTGCTAGGAGTCTGCCAGACAGTGTGGATGAACATCATATCCATGTCCCTAGAAATACAGGTTCTAGGGACATGGATATGTTGTTCATCCACACTCATTGGCAGGTATCCTTGCTGCTTTAAATCTTGCCGGAAGGTCTTCAAGCTTGCTCCTCCCACCCACCCGGGTGGTGTAACTCTTAGCTCCGCCCCATGGCGCAGATCTTCCTTACAGCTTGGAAGCTCAGGTTCCTCCTTAACGCTCTGCGTTTGAGACTGGTTCCTATTTCTCCGTTATGGTTTAAAAATAAATTTTGGAAAAGACTTCAGTCTTCGATCCCTCGGCAGCGATGGACAAATCGACTCGGTTTCGGAGATGCCCATGCGGGCAGAAGATGTCTCGGACGGATCCACACTCCACGTGTGTCTACTGCTTAGGCCTTGAGCACGACCCGCAGGCTTATGACTTGTGCTCATCTTTTCGGCCTACGCCCCGAAGACTGTGCTGCCCGGACAAACCAGATGCCCCGAAGCGTTTCCTCCGTGAAGTCCAGGAGGTCCGTTGGCATGTGTCCGCGAGCGCGGCTCGGCGGATCAGCTCGAGCGGATGATCGCCTCAAGAGGAGGCGGCGCGTCGATCTTTCCTCGCCGCGTATTTATCCCGCCTCTCTGGGTTCTTCCTACACGGCTTCTTTAAGGAGTTTTGTCTGTCCTCTCCACTAAGGAGAAGGGCCTATGTCTGCTGGACCTTATTCTCGGTCCAAAAAGAAGGACAGGGGTAAGTCCCTCCGTCGACGCTCTTGGGAGCGGGAAAGGTCCCTCTCCCCGAGTCGTCGACCGTCGGCTTCGGTCGACCGCTCGGCTTCGGCCACTGTCCTCACGGTGTCCCCGTCAGGTCAGTTGACCGAGACTCCCACCGACGAAGTCGAGATTTTTCTCGACCCGTTGGACGGGCTGTCGCCTTTAGCAGCCGAGATTCCCCTCTCCCCGGTTACCCCGGGAGGAGTTGGGGATCCCGTGGGCTTGTCTGTGCCTCCGGTTCCGGAGCCCTCAGATGGACCATCCGAGCCGAAGGGAGTGCCGGTTCCGGCCGACACCTCCCCGCACCGACCTCGGAAATTCCGGGACTCTCGGTCTCCGGACCTCTTCATAGTCCAGCCGATCCAGTCATTGGCAGTCTCGGCCCTCGGCACCGCTGCAGCTGGCGTCATTGGGCCGTCCTCTCCTCGGACGAGGGAGGCTTCCGCGTAAATTACGCCGACGGTGACGAGGACCTTATGTTGCAACAGCATTCTCCTGGCCGGGAGTAAGCCGACTCGTCGCCTTCCCGCCATTAAGTGGCTGTCACCGGAGCGGCCGACACAACCCCTCGACTTATCCGAGGAGCCTATACCCAGGCCGGTTGTTCGCCAAAACCAGCTGCTCCACCGATTCCGGTGGAACCTCCGCCTCCACAGCCACCAATTGGGGCTCCGACCAAGGATTCTCTGTCGGCTAAGGGTCTACCCCATCGGCTGTCAGTTATCCTCACTCCCGACCGACCTCGGCAGGTGAAGGGTGGCTCAGGCCAGAGGTTCTTCGAGGACTCTTCCGAGTCCGAAGATGATTCCTCCTTTTTCTCCAAGCGACTGGACTTGGAGTCTTCAGAGGTCAGTCACTGGACGATAGCCCGTCGTTCTTCCTAGGACTGCTTCGGCTCATCTCGAGTCCTCCGGGATGGAGCTCGAACCCGCTTCAAACGGGCCAGGTATCTCATCGAGATTCTGGACCGAGGGATCCTTCCGACGGAGGCCTTTCCGTGGCCGGGGCCATAGTGGGTCCGCACTGGAGCTTGGCAGCGCCCTGCTTCCTGCCCCGCGCCCGGCCAGGATGGCCAGGAAGTATCTGCGGTCCCTACCGGTTCCTTGTCCGGTTTGAACACCCTCTGCTGAGGGTTGGTTACCGACAGCGTTTTTCGGCGTGCCGCTGCGCCAGGGATGTGGACAAACCTCCTGACAAGGGTCCAAGGGTGGACTATGTCGGTGAAAAGTCTCACTGCGTCCTCTCTCGACTCGTCAGGCCAGTTCGGCCGTCCTCATGGCGACATTTTCTCATGTCCTGTTGGGCTCCTGGATGAGGTCATCCTCACCTTCCCGCCGATCTGCAGACTACGGTTAGCAAGTGCGGACCAGGGCAGGGCAGTGGCCAAACAGCAGCTCCAGACTGCTTTGGATATAGGGGACTCGTGTGTCAGATCGGTGGCGGCCGTGAGTGGCTATGCGTCAGGGGCTTGGCTGAGGATATCCACCTTTACTGGATACCCAGCACAAGTTGGCGGATGTTCCTTTGGGGACTGACCTCTTCAGCCCTGGGTGGAAGGTCACCTGCAGAGGATCGAGAAGTCCAATGCTACCTTGGACTCGGTCTCTTCCCTCAGAAGGACAAAGGCAGCGAACCGCAGCCTAAGCCCTTCGTCCTTCTGTGCCCCGCGCGCCTGCCCAGCAACGTCAGGGCCAGCAGGCTCGGCCTTGGCATCCCAAACCCAAGCCGCCGGCTTCCTCTAACAGGAGGCAGGGAGGAAAAGGCCCAGGAGGTCCCTCCTCCAAGCCTGCCCAGTGACGGGCTGAGGGGTGTCGCCCCCATTTCCGGCACTTCCGTTCCGCCTGGTCCGCTGTTACCACGGACAGGTGGGTCTTGAGGTGGTGGGAAGAGGCCTGCCTCTGGAATTCGAGCAGGCACCACCTTCAGGCAGCCGCCCCTCGGGGCTTGGGGTCCCCAGCCTCACTGGCGGCTCGTCGAGCTGACACTCGCCTCCTCCTCCAGAAGGAGGTGATAAGAGGTGGCGGACCCTCCTTCAGACCCAGGGTTTGTGTCCAGGTACTTCCTGGTTCGAAGCAGACGGGGGGCTGGCGCCCATTCTCGACCTACACGACCTAAACAAGTTCCTAAGTCTCGAACCTTCAGGATGGTCACTGGCTCAGATAATACCATCCTTGAGCCGGGCGTGTGGTTCTGCTCTCTGGACTTGCAGGACGCGTTTTTCACGTCCCTATCCGTCCGTCTCACCAGAGATTCCTTCGCTTGAGCGGAAGAATCCTTTCGAGTTCCAGCCATGCCCTTCGGCTTGTCTCCAGCTCCCAGGGTCTTCACCAAATGCATGGCAGTGGTGACAGCATTCCCTGCGGGCCCGAGGGTCGGGTGTACCCTTACCTGGACGACTGGCTGATAGCAGCTCCCTCCAGGAAGGAGGCGGAGTGGTCCAGAGATCTGGCCCTCCAGGTCTGCTCTCACCTGGGCTTCCTTATCAACGAGGCCAAGTCGGAACCGAGCCAAGCAGGTGATTCTATTCATCGGGCGAGCTCGACTCTCTTCGAGCCAGAGCTGCCCCGGCGGACAGGGCCGGGGTTCTTTCCTCCTTTGCCCGATCATTTCTGGTTGGGCAATTGCGCCCTGCCGGGACTTCCTCGCCTCCTGGGTCTCCATGGCGGCCTGCACCAGCGTGGTCCGTTGGGCCCGCTGGAACATCGTCCTTCAATGGGGACTGGCCAGCCAGTGGTCACAACGCTGCGATCCTTTGGACCAGCTTGTGTCGGTGACTCAGGGGATGTGGAACGCTCTCCAGTGGTGGACCGTTCCAGATCATTTGCAGGAGGGCATCCTGTTCGTCCGCCCCAAGCCGACGGTCTCTCTATCGACCGATGCCTCTCTGATGGGTTGGGGTGCCCATCTGGGGGAACACCGGGCTCATGGCCTCTGGTCCCCGCGGGAGTCCCGATGCCACATCAACCTGCTGGAGCTCCGAGCGGTCCGCCTAGCTCTCACCGCCTTTGCTCCGTTCCTCCGGGGTCAAGTGGTCCGAGTCCAGACGGACAATACCACGACCATGTTCTATCTAAACCGCCAGGGTGGGACGCGCTCCATGCTTCTATGCAAGGAAGCTCTCCGCATTTGGTCACTCGTGCGCAGCCTGGAGGCGGATCTCCTAGCCATTCATGTGGCAGGAGCCTCCAACACCCTGGCCGATGCCCTGGGCGGATAGGGGCTGCATCCCACGAGTGGTCTCTCCTGCCGGAGGTAGTACAGCATCTGTTCTCCCATTGGGGCACACCTCAGGTGGACCTGTTCGCCTGCAGGAGAGCAAGCTGAGACTGTTCCATGCCGCCCCTCAGCGGGGCTCGCTGCAGGGGATGCCTTCTCGAGGCAGTGGACCCCGGGCCTCTTTACGCCTTTCCCCATTCCCTTGATCACAGGTGCTTCTCCAAGGCGAGGAGGGACAAGGCGCAGGTGATTCTGATAGCCCCAGACTGGCCTCGCCAGTTCTGGTACCAGATCTCCTCAGTCTCAGCTCCAGGACTCCGCGGCAGCTTCCAGCTCGCCGGACCTGCTCTCAGTCAATCAGGGAAGGTGTTCCATCCGGACCTTCAATCCCTGCACCTGACGGCCTGGTTCCTGGCGCTAGAGTTCCAGGCCTTGGGTCTTTCCGGCGAGGTCCTCAATGTAGTTGAGGCGTCCCGTAAGAGTCGATCAGAAAATGCTATGCCTTCAAATGGAAAAGGTTTTCCATTTGGTGTCAAAACAAGGGCTTGGACCCTTCCTCCTGTTCCTTGGCAAGCATCTTGGACTATTTATGGTCCCTTTCTAATCAAGGGCTTGAGGTCGGCGACCCTAAGGGTGCACCTGGCAGCCATCTCTGCTTGCAGGCGGCGGGCAGGCAGTCGATGGCGCAGGAGAAGGTGGTCTGGCGCTTTTCAAGGCCTTGATCACATTTCCCTCCAGTCTGGGGAACCCCCACCTCCGTGGGATCTACTGCTGGTACTGGCAAAGCTCATGGGCAAGCCATTCGAACCTATGCACAGGTGTGCTCTCTCTCACCTGTCGTGGAAGACCGCCTTCTTGGTGGCTATCACGTCAGCCAGAAGGATGGGAGAGCTCCAGGCGCTCTTTCCCGAGTCTCCTTACCTGGTCTTCCACAGGGACAAGGTTGTCCTGCGCCCCACCGAAATTCTTTCCGAAGGTGGTGTCGGAGTTTCACCTTAACCAGGTGTTGACTCTGCGGTGTTCTGCCCCAATCACACCTCGGAGGCCGAATATAGGCTCCATACTTTGGACCTTAGAGGCGCTCACCTATTACAAAGAGCGCACGGCTGAAATTCGGGGAGAGGTTTGCCAGCTGTTTGTCACCTACGCTGAAGCCGCATCTGGCAGACCTGCAGCCAAGCGGACGATAAGCAGGTGGGTCACTTCCTGCATAGATTTCTGCTATAAGTTGGCGGGCATGGAGCCTCCCAGAAGGATAAGAGCTCATTCTACCTGCCATACTGCTGCAACGGTGGCTGCTTCCAGGGACGTCCCTATCCAGGAAATCTGCAGGGCTGCTACCTGGAAGTCAGCAAACACCTTCATTACCCATTACCACATCGACCTTGAGTCACGCCGGGATGCTGGTTTTGGGGCCTCGGTTCTCCAGTCTCTCTTTCCCAAGTAAGTATTGGGGGTGTGCGTCTTGCCTCCCTCCTCCCGGAGAACTGCTAGGAGTCTGCCAATGAGTGTGGATGAACAACATATCCATGTCCCTAGAAATACAGGTTACTCACCTGTAACAGGAGTTCTAGGAATGGTATATGTTGTTCATCCCCTACCCGACTCATCCTCGGCTTCAGCGCACAACCTTGAGCTTCCAGCGGGCCAGATCTGGCGTCATGGGGGCCGAGGAGTTATACCACCCGGGTGGGTGGGAGGAGCAAGTTTGAAGACCTTCGGCAAGATTTAAAGCGGCAAGGATACCTGCCAATGAGTGTGGATGAACAACATATACCATTCCTAGAACTCCTGTTACAGGTGAGTAACCTGTATTTACTCACCTGTAACAGGAGTTCTAGGAATGGTATGTTGTTCATCCACACGACCCACCCGACCTCCCCGGCTTCGACACACAACCTGGCTTCCAGCAGGCTAGATCTGGCATGGGGCGGAGCTGAGAGTTTTACCACCTGGGTGGGTGGGAGGAGCCAGCTTGAAGACCTTCCGGCAAGATTTAAAGCGGCAAGGAACCTGCCAGACAGTGTGGATGAACAACGTATACGATTCCTAGAACTCCTGTTATAGGTGAGTAACCTGTTTAGGGTTGAGCCCCTAATCCCCCAACACATACACACACAACCCACACACCCATCCTCCACAGACTGATTGATAGATGCCAGGGTGTGCCATGGAGTTGTGAGGTCTATCACCCCATTCTCCTTTACTGTAGCATGTCGGCCTGCTTACACATGGAATGTTGTGAGAGTTTGGCCTAACGACCCCGTGGCACGCCCTGGCGTCTGTCAGTCTGTGGAGGATTGGGGGGGGTTAGGGGCTCAACCCTAACGTTTCATTCATATCTATATATCCATCTCTAAATATATAGATATAAATATGTATTTGTGCATGTGTGTGTGTGTGTAGAGACGGGTCCATAAATTTTCCATAACTAATCAGATGGAAGTACTCCCTCCTCAGGAATTGGTAAATATACATTAAACCCAAGTTATGCCATCTAGTGAATACCAAGTCTGTCTGTGCTTGCTGAAAAGACTGATCTTCCGAAATCATTTGGCAATAGCAAAAAATGTGGTTATACACATGACGCCTCTTCATGGAGTGCCACAGCCTAAGAATATGTGAAGTAGGCTTAGTGAAATCCTGAAGCTGAGGGAATCTACCCCGGAAGAAAACAGCAGCTTACCTATATCGTGCAAGTCATTAATGACAAATTTTAAGGTCTTCCGTGGGGCCACATACATACCAGACAGCCATAGAAAAAGAACCAGCAGAAAGGCGGACCTGACATGCAACTTCAGACTGGGCAGATTGATAGCCACATGGAATTCTGTTCATACCTTTATCAGACACTACAATTTCGACATTTCCTCCAGACTCAGAGTAGGCTTCTGCCTTGAGGTAGTGCAGGGACTCCTCTCCTGAGGGCACTTCTCTAGGGTGGTTTTTTTTTTATTTTTGGCTTCCTCTACCTGAGACTAGTTTGGGTCTCCTTTACTGCTTGGGACTCAGTCCTCTGAGTTGCATGCTGCAAGAGCTGACTCTCTTGAAGTAAGATAGTACAGTTACGTATGAACTGACTGCAACAGTAGATCTTCGAAAGGAGCTCTTGCAGCAGGTATGGCTTCCTGCCCACCTTCTACTGCACTTGGTTTGCAGTTGCAACACTATGATTGCTCTATGTGGTTCTTGCTTTAATTCTCTGTTCTTGATCACCTTCCATCCTTGATGCCGGAGTCTCCAGTGGGAAAACTGAGGGACCCTGGGGGACCACCTTCCCATTATATCGTGTGTGTGTGTGGGGGGTGGGTCCCACCATAGACTGCTAGCTAGAAGTTTTCTGTGGGGTCCTGCCGGCTACAGTTCTGTGTTGCCTGCTGCAAGAGCTTCTCTTGATGATCTACTGTTACAGTAAGTTCCTACATAATTGTACTTTTTCCTGATGGAGGGCATGGTGATCCCAAACAGTGTGGATTTGAAATAAAGTGGTGCCGTGTCCGTGGAACTAGCATACTTTAAATGTGATTAATGGACTGGGGGACAACAGAGATGCCTGTAGGTGTGCTGTGTGCTTTACATTCATCTGATAGATTCCTTACTGCTTGGTGTTACAGAAATTCCTTATGAAGGTGGAAGAACGGTTTCTGTGCATTTGCTGCCAGGAGGTAGTATATCGGCCGATCACAACAGAGTGTCATCATAATGTCTGCAAGGTGAGGATGTGCAAGGGGATGTTTTTTAGTAGCAGTCTGCTGCGGGGGCTCAGCCTGTGGAGGTGGGGAGTCTGTTGCAGTTTGTGGGAACAGTGAAATTACACCCACCTCTGAGGGGGCATGGAAATCTAATGATTAGGCTTCTTTCTGGTGCAATCAGTGTTTAAATATTGAAAAATAAGTTAAGTGCCAGCTTAGGTGGTTATACCTCACTCCCAAAAAAAAAAAAAAAAAAGAAACACACACACAGGCCTTAGGAGGTAGGCTATACAGTGGGGCTTTTGGGGATTTAACAGTAAATGCAATTAGTGTGCTCAACTTCACAATTAAAGTGCCATAATTCTGATGATTCAGTTTCGGCAAGGGTATCAGCGGGTTACAAGCCATACTGACTAGAAAGGCATTGGTAACAGTTGAAAACCACCAGAGGGCATCCTTGGTAAAGTCGGGACACAAATTTCATCTCCATGGGTGGCCACACTGGATCTTTAGTGCAGCTGAAGAAAAAACTAGCAAGAGCACAATAAGATACAGTATGTATCCTGCATTTGAGGACTCTGTGCCAGCAGGCCACGGATTGACATTGGTGTCCATCATGAAGACATCTGCTCAC